>CAODLS012677378.1:0-33781 GCA_948243855.1 Flueggea neowawraea
CTTGTTTATGGTATCTCATTTTTTTTTTCATTAAAATCATCATTCTAGATTGAGAGGAACATGCACAGAATGCTACCCTGGTGACGTTTGGATGAGTGCGAACCATTTTCATTGATTTTTATTTCATGGGATCAAGGATGATAAAGATGCCTCTATTCAGGATGGTCATTGGTATGAAGTTGTCTGTTCAGGAATTTGGGCGTTCTGTGGAGCAATACACGTTGAAAATCCGGGATGTGGATCAATGTTTGCCATGTAAAATGAGAAATATTCCTTTTCCTGGTGTTAACTGGAGTCAGGGGATCCATCTCCTGAAAATGTGCAAGTGAAGTTAGCGTACCTGCAACTCGTACAAAGGGGATGGATCCGCTGTCGGAAAGAAGAGAAGACAGATCAATCTAAAGCAGATCCTAGAAGGACAACAGCATGATCCAAATGCACAAACAATAATTATCTGTCTCCAATGGCAGATTTTCCTCTACCAAAAACGGAACTACTCAACTCTTTCGCAAGTTTCATTCATAATGAAGAGCTAGATGAGCTTGAGGTTCACTAGCATGATACTTTATATGAATGAAATGCTTGCTCGGTAGAATTTTATGAAGTCTATCCTCGAATTCATGTTTTCAACCTTATTTTCTGGTGACATGAAATATCATTCAGAACTTTTTTTTTTGATCATGTAGAATCTGAGAGAAGATAAAGATTAACACACAAGACATAATTTTCTTCAACAAGTGAGATTTGGAATGATTTGGCCTTCTTTTGTTGGAAAATTGTATCATTATGTATAGCTGAGGTTATGAATATTGTTAATTGGTACGCGTATCATTTTCAACATCCAAAGGAAATGCAGTTTTTCTTGCTGTTCCCATTAATCTGTATTTATGTCATCATTTGCTTCTACAGAACAACAAACTAGCATTGTTCATCTTTCTAAATATATATGCTGAAGTAACAAAGTTAAATGGTAAAAAATCATAAGAAAAAAAAGATTAGGCAATGTTTTAAACGCCTACCTAAGCGCATGTACCTGTCAATTCCAATTGTGGAATCATGAATCATCTCACTCTTTTCTTACCCTTTTGTCATCACAGTAGAACTGTACAGAAGTATCCAAAACCAAACACATCAACTCTTATTTCTCTTCCAAGTTCCAAGTAATCAAATAGGGCCAAAGTGCAAGCAGAGCCATTTGGCACAATGTTTCCTTCCACTGACAAAAACTTCAATTTCAATGTACCAGCAAAACAGTGCTCTATCCCTCGAATGGAAGCCACTTGTAAAGTTTTTTCGTGCATTGTTGGGTTGGATGTGTGTAATATTTTCTATTGTGAACAAGTAAATCCCCAACTCAATTAACAAAGATGAATGTTGAAATAAATAAAGGAGTTCCAAAACAAATTGTTGACAGATGGTATCAATATTAGGGTCTGACAGGGCAGTTCCTAAATATGGGGACCAGATTTGAGATTACAAAAAAAAAGGAGTCTCTGAATATTTGTCTTGAACTTTCTACATAGCGTTGGAGCAGGGTATCTACAGTATATAATATATATACACTGTCCAATACTAAACAGATGTGTTCTAGCCAAAATGGCCAACACAATTCTAATTTTGGATGTCATCTTGGATAAATCAAGCTTGGCAGAAGATTCTAAAACTATTTGTTTAAGAATTCTTCTGGATCATTATTTAAATTAGATGATTATCTTAATTACAAACCTACTTTTGACCATCTACCTATAATTATCCTCTAATTTAATCACCAATCTCACTTTTTGGGGCCTAAGTGTTTTTTAAAGCAAGCCAATATTCATTTTCAAAGTCATTGTCAATGTCATTTTCACACCACTATAATCAAATTCTATCTGGACTCTTCTAATTAGAACTTTGAAAACAATTTATTAATGTGCATGGTTGGTATTTGAAAACCAATAAATTAATAGAGATGGTGACTAATATAAGTCAAACAAATACATTCACATTATTAGACTAAAGAGAGGACCACCTTGCCCATAATTTTCTTTAGGACATTCTTTCTTTTTTGTCAGTAAAAAGAGGAGTTGGGGCTATCAGTAGTGGCGTATTCTTACTGAATGTGATAAAACAGGCAAATATTCCCCGACGTAGAATATTGTTTTGCTCGGTAGTGATCGAGAGAGACTCATCACGACACCTGCTAGAAGCTGACATTAACCTATTGTCGCGGAGATATCTGAGATTAACCGAGAGAGACGTTTAAGTATCCATATTTGGGTATTGGAACTTTCCATTGAGAGCTTCTGATCAATTTATAAACTTGCCGGTCGTGTCAAAGTTTCTTGCACTTTTGTCAATAAATGAAATTGTAAACAAATATTGGGTATCTTGGTTGTTGCACCTAAGAATGATTTTGTTCCTTTTTATATGTAGATTGATCGCTCCTTTGGGAAGATTATTCTTTATCTTATTAAGGAGAACGAACCGTGTTGGAATTTACATCTGATTTAAATCTTCTAACAAGTGTTCAACCATTACAAAACTTGCAAAGAGCTATACTAGAAAAAATAGGGTGTTTGAATTAGGAAAAAAGAAAAGGGTAACTAATATTGACCTCCTTGCGAGGTATTGGTAAATTTATCACTTAGTCCTTTGATATCTAAAACTCTAATTGTTGGTCTCTATATTTTAAATTAAGAAAACAAATTCATCCGTTCATTAGTTAATCATTAAAGCTCCGTCAAACAGTTTTGATATGTCAAATGTGAACCCATAAAAATTATGAGAGAGTTTTTTCTAATTCTAATCAGTCCACTAAATCATTAATTAATACATAATAATCTATTTAAAGACGAAACGAAAAGAAAGGTTTTAAAGGCTCAAAATTGTCCACAAAACACACGTGGCAACAACCTACCAAGCGCATTAGGCATAGCGTCAGTGGTATAATAATTGGTACAAATCAGGTACACTAATGCATTGCATTCGGAACAAATTGCAAATAGACAAAATACTCTTTAACAATAATTTACAATTTTAAAGTTTTGTGATGGTAGTACTAATTTCCATTTACAGATATAGAATACGAAATCACGTGAATATGGATCCACTTTCCTTTAACAGAGATTGTATATTATGGCATAACGGAGTTAGATCTTTGGGTTAATAGCTCGGTTTTTAAAAGTTGTTGGAGTTGATAGGTGAAAAAAAAAGTTCGAGGGGCTTGAGGAATCCTAAGACAAAGTTCAAGGGGTAGTTATGGGTTCGGCCTTTTTTTTCTTCCAATAAGAAACATCTATTACAGAAATAGATTACGAAATCACATGAATATGTTTATTTGTTGTAAATTAAGTGGTAAATTATTTAAATAATTGCATAACAATATTTTTATAAATTATTCAACTACACATCGTTTTAGAATTATAATATATTGTTATATCGCAAACAAAATCTACCAAGAAAATATAATTAGATTAAACAACTAGACATAATAAATATACTTGAGATTTAATCATTGCATTTCTATTTTCTAGCAGTGTTGTCTTCATACTTATGGTGGTAATCTTTATACTATCCATCGCGTGAAAGTGATTTTTCTGTCATCATTTTGGACTAATACTTTGGTGGTGGTGTTTAATAATAATGAACATACTAACTTATTAAAAAAAAGTGTTGTTTTCGGCTGTTTGTAACTCGTTTAGAAATTGATTTTCAGTTCCTAAACGCATTGCCCATCACCTAGCCTGTCCTCCATTTGGAGGACGTGCTAGGAACTTTGAGTGTAGGATCAGTGCTCCCCACACCTAATAAAATAATAGTTAAAATTTATAAAATAATATTTAAAAATTTTGTTTTAGTTCTTGTTATTAAAGTTATGATATTTTTTATCCCTCCTTTCACTTTAAGTTATTTTATTATCTTAATTTTTGTTATTTAAAATTATTTTTTATCCCTCTTTCTCATTTAATTCAATAAATAAGATTGTCAGAGTAATTAATAAATATACATGACTTGATTAATTTTTTAAATTATTTTTAATTTTTAACTTGAATTATTTGTTTTAAATGTATTGGTAGCATTTATTTGTTATTTTTAAAGTATCAAATTAATACCTTGCATTATTTTTAATATTATAGTAATATTATTTTTTTTTATTTTTATAATGAATTTATTTTTTAATACAATATTATTTTTATTTTAATGTAATTATTTATATTTAATGAATTTTGGGTAAAAAGTATTAAATGAAGTAATAGATAAAAATTGGAGAATTAAAATTAAATTGTGTTTAGTAGAAAACTGAATAAGCGTCCTGCGAAACTCTTACTGATACCCTGAATTACTAATGAAAAAATTAAAAACTAAAAATTTTAATAAAACAATAATAAAAATATTGAACA
Source organism: Flueggea neowawraea (assembly GCA_948243855.1). Classification (NCBI taxonomy): domain Eukaryota; kingdom Viridiplantae; phylum Streptophyta; class Magnoliopsida; order Malpighiales; family Phyllanthaceae; genus Flueggea; species Flueggea neowawraea. The sequence goes on from CAODLS012677378.1 coordinate 4,383, forward strand.
AATATTTCACGAAATGACTTCAAAAACCTGAGTTACGTCACACCATCAGAAGTCCAACACCCATCCAGTACTCGAAAAACCTCATTTGCCTCTATCATGAAATAATCAGTATCGTCCCACCAAACCTACACTCAAAGCTCCACCACCCGAAAACTCACAACAAACCCTGCCAAAACCAACTCTATTAAAAAGCCACCACCTAATTTGTTTGCTCACATTTTTTTGTCTTGTTGTAATAATTGGGGAATTTAAAGTCCTTGCATTTGGGAAGAATAAAATATCGATTATAAAAATTATGGAAGAAACCATGTACAAAAGCCGAGTACAATTACCAAAAGAAAAAACTCTTAAGAGACGAACATATAGACATATTTGTTTGAGATATTTTTTTTGTTGAATTCCTTGTGTTTTGTTTCATAGGAAAGAAAGTGGAAAAGGGACCAAAAAGCAAAGAAGAAAGGGGCAAAATTAATGATTTTGGCAACGCAGGGACTGAAATATAATTGCCCAAAAATCTCCTTGAGGATTTAGATTTGGATTTAAAATTGGATTTTGACTATTTTGGATGACTTTGGGAAATCCAGTTCTTGCATATAAAAATCTGTGGGAAGATTCTGAACTAGAATTTTAACTAGAAAATCCAGAAACCTAATTTTAATGGGGTTTGAAAGAGGAGCAGCCCTAGCACTATAAATACGACTTTTCCCTACTTTAATTTCTAGCGATGCTTAGCAGACTTTTAACACTTTGGAGAGCCACTGTGTACAAAATGACTAAGGATTAAAGGAGTGAGAGAAGAGCCAAAACTCATAGTTTCATTCTGTTCTCTTATTGAACTCCATGTCTACTATGCTTTGGATTTGATGTTTTCATTAGTTATTATGAGTTGTCCAATATCCAAGCTAGGGAAAAGGATGTAGCCTAACTTGAGAAATTAACTTTTGTTTCTATGAAGTGATATATATGCACTTAATTTGTATGAGATCAACAGATAAACACAAGTATAAAGTAAAGTTTTAATTGCTCGATGAAGAATTTGGATGATTTTACTGCCATTATTCATTGCAAAATCAATCCTTAGTATGTAATTTAGTTCCTAAATAGGTAAAATCTGTAACTCTAACACCTTAATCAATTTTGTTTGCCTCTATAATTTGTGGTCTCCATTTAATTTATTTCACTTCTTCTCTTTTATTTAAGTATATAAAGTCGAGTTTTATTTTATTGCGTGATATTCATAATTAATCACTTGCTCTCTATGAGATTCGACACTTGTAATAGCCGACCCTATACACTTGTAAGAAATAGCCGATTAACATTCTTCTTCTCCTACATCTCTGTTCCATTCTCTTTATTAGACAGAGATAAGCTATTGAGCGTTTTTCTTCCCATCTCTTTTTTTTTTGTGGGTCCACCATTTGTTCCTTTTTAGTTTTTTTTCTTTGCCTAGTTTGAAGTTTTGAGGTGGATGAGGTTTTTAAGAAAAAAAAAAGGTTTTTAGTACGACCAATTCAAGATGTTGTGGGCTATCAAATGGTTTTAGAGAAGAGAAAACTGCTTTTTTGAAGTAACAAACAACATTTAGTTTTCTCATTAAATTAAAATTCATCTATAATTTTTCCTAACAATGAAAAATTCATTTGGTACTCATTTGCCCAGAGAATAGATGAATCATGTTTTTTCTATACCATATAATCATTTAGTTTTTTAATTATTGCAAATTATACATGTATTCTGTACGTTTGTATATGTTTTGTACTTTATTATATGCATTTTGTGTATGCTCTTTACTTGTTTTGTGACTAAATCACAAAAAAAAATATTTAGTATCCATTTGCTTGGAATCAATTATATAAGGAATCAGAATGACAGAAATCAGAATCAAATTGATTCCTATTGTAACTATTTGGTTTAATATGAAATTAAAATCTGATTATTATAATTATCTATTTGATATACTTGTGCTACAGAATCAGAATCAATTATAAGATTTAAATATTCGATAAAATAAAATATCATAAAATTATTATTAAAATTATAAAAAATTATTAAGCAAATAAAATAATTCGATAAGTTGATAAAAAATTCTTATGATTAAAATTTGTTTGTAAATAACAAATAACATAGCTAGAAAAAGAAATAAGTTCTTAAAAATGTATTATTAAAATTAATCTTAAGATGATAAAAGAAATTGTCTTCAAATTCAATTTTCTATAGGTTAAAGAAGACGCATAATATAGTGAGGATATTGACTGTTTTGAAAACTTCTTCACTTGTTAGTTTTTCAAGTTTTAATAATTCATTCAATACATTATTACTCATGTCATTTATCTGGCTTTGACGATCTTCTACAAATAAAAATGAATTTTCTAAAATTGTTAAATTGTTACTTCTTTCCTGCATGATCGTCCCAATGGTGTTGTACAGATTTTGAAAATCAACAGCCATATCAACACTTTTCTTTACCTCTTTTGACATATCTTTTCTACTAATTTTTTGTCTTTTTGCACTTTTCAATGTAGGCCCAACTGTTTCTTCAGTTATATATACATCTTCACCATTATCTTCTCTATTTTCCCTCCACAGTTGAGTTATAATTTTCAAGTTCTTTATCCATGGCCAATTGCCTTAGCCACAGTTTCAACATCTTTTCCAATAATTTTGTCACCTCCAACCAATTCAATAATGGCATGATAATGAAGAAAAGATACATTTCACAAACTTCTTGTCTAACCATAATTCCACAATCAGTGAAGAAACTTCATTAATAACTTATAATACAAAGAAAACAACTTAGATAACTTGAACAAATGATCTTACAGAACACCATTTGTCGTGTGTGCTTTTCTCGCACGAAATCATCTTTTCTTATCATCTCACCCAAATCCATACTTACTTAACATCTCAATTATAGCATGATGCTTTCCTTACATTAGCTTCCACTTAAAGTCAATACGTGGACTGGCTTTCAAGCCAGAATTAGGCAACTTTTGCATAATAAGGTCTTCAACTTGAGTTAAATATCCTTCTTTTCATCCTTTTTTATTCTTATACGTTGGATCAGTGGTGTTTTCTATAAAGTCTCAATTAGATTTTCGTCTTCTTCTGCACTCCAATTTCTTTTATTTTTACCCATTCCACTAATTTCGGCTACTTTTAGTAGTGTTGCCATTTTTTGTACTTTCCATCCTCTCATATTCATTTCAAATTAATAAATAAATAATTGCATACTACAATTCACATTAATATTATGTCAAGAAAAAAGGTAAAAGATAAAAAGGATTATGCTATGTGTGATAGTAAAAAATATTGGAATGTAAACTATTGCAAACTTTGAAGTAGCAATATAATGTCTGAACATGGAAACCTATAAGTAGAGAAGAAAAACGTAAAAGACAAAGAAAATGCAAACCTATATTCTATATAATAGAAGAAACTCTAGTTAACTCGAGCTCATTAATCATTATAAATTTGTTGTGCAAGTGTATTCCTAAAGTTAACCCATTGATAAGATGTTTGTACTTATGTAATCCATTCAACTTCATTATATTCGACGTCTGTATCATCTTCTACCCATATTGTACCCTTGTATGTCGCCATAAATCTTCTAATCAAAATATGTAGCAAACAACAAGCCATAACTATAAGGCCTCGAGTTTTAATTAGGAAAAATGATGAGCTCCTAAGAATTGACCACCTTTTTGTAAGCAAACCAAAGCATCTTTCAATTACATTTTTAGCTTTAGAGTGTTTCATGTTAAAATATTCTTCTACATTTAGAAAATAATTATCACGTATCCACTCATTAAGGTGATAACGTTGCCCTCTATATGGAGTAATAAAACCATCTCCATTTGCATATCTTACATCTACTAAATAAAAATACCCTTGCAAGAAAAAAATATCACAATTAACATTACGTTTTCAATATTATTTTAATTACAAATTGGCTTAATGACAAAACAATATCCAAACTATTCCAATTGTATGAATTCTGGCCCGAAATATCAAAAATAGCAAAAAAACCAAAACTATGTACATTTTATCAAATCTGTCATGGATTAAAATTTTCGTCAAATATTCCATTAAATGCCAACATGGACTTAGTGGAATGCTGACGTGTCATACACGTAACTTAATGTAAAAAAAACTCATAAAAAATTGAAATGCATCGTTTCTATTAATTTGAAACCAAAAGTAACATCAAATTTGTCCCATTCTTCATCTGCCATCGTTTGAACTTAAATAATAAAAAAATAGGGCAAACTTTTGAGTGCCTCACTTCCCAAACTTCATTCTTCATCCGCGACTCTCTTTATTCCTCGACACGCCTGGTCAGTCTTTTCACCTTCATTCTTAAAATGTTGCAAGTCTTTCATTCATTTCATTTAAGATGCAGCGGGGCTGAAGAATGATGTAAGTGTTTCTCATTCTCCAAATTAATTTCTCGCATTGCTTTTGTTCTAAAGTTTTGATTTTGTGTAATTGATGAGTCTATTTAGTTTAGTTTATGCGTAACTGATGTGTTTGTGACAGTTCATCTTTTAATTTTTTTGTTCGAATTGATTATTTGTGGTTTTTTTTATGGTAGTACCATCATGTTGGAGAAGTTTGATGTGTTGTTTCATCTTGAAGGCAAGTTTGAGGATGATGGTCTGGTTAGTTATGTTGGTGTGACTGAGAGATATTTGGGGAAGTGGCATGAAGACCCAGATCATATGAATGTGGATGTTTTATACGAAGTTCTTGAAGAACAGGGGTACAGAAGGCCTACAAAAATGGGTTTTAAATCAAGAAGAGATGTTTTCTAAGGAGGGATGAAAATTTTTACGAAGAACATCAATCTTCTAGAAATTGATGCATTGGCTTGTGAAGAAGGTGTAACAGATGTGTACATAGAAGCAAAGAAGGATATCAATGGTGAAATAGAACTAACTGAGATTATAAAACAATTAAAACCAAAAGAAATTGAAGAACAAACAAGGGATGATAATGAGCAAGACTTGGGGGTTGAACATGTGGAAGAGGAAGACAATGATAGTGAAGATGGGGATTACATTCAAGTTGAAGAGACAGAGAGTGATGAGAGTTATAATAGTGATGATGATTGTTTAAGTAGTGAGGATGATGAGGAATTAATTGAGGCAAGGAAAAGTACCCAAAAAAATTAGAATAAAACCAGTTTAGGTTTTCAAATATCTTGGCTACAACAGAGCAAACCATGAGTGAAATGACAGCTACAGAGGGAGGATACTAGTCACAATATGAAAGTAGTGATGATGAACCTCTTACGCCTTTAGGAAGTGATGTAGAGGATATATTTAAATACAAGGAAAAGAAGAGAAATGATAGACGTGTTGAGTATAACCCTAAATGTGATCACAAGTCGCTAAATCTATGTCCAGGTTTAAAATTATTGACTAGAAACAATGCAAAGCTACTATTCAATAGTATGGAATAGAGAATGGATATAATGTTTGCTTTAAAAGATGTAGCACTACCAAAATAAAGGCAAAATGTGTTGCAAATTGCCCATGGTAAGTATATGCTAGTTGGTGGCATTTTAGTCTGAAGAAGTATTTTTTTGTTAAGACAGATAGGATTGATCATACATATTCTCGGTCTTTGACTAATAGACAAGCAAATTCATCATGGCTAGTAAAGCATTTCTTCATAAATTCTGCAGAAATCCAAATTGGTCTGTGGCAGAAATGGAAGAGGAAGTTCGAGATAAATATTCATTAATTATGAGTCGCTTACAATGCTACAGAGCTAGACAACAAGCTTTGAATCCTCTTACTATTACACTTGAAGAACATTATGCTAAGTTAAGATCATACATGGCTAAGTTGAAAAGAGTTGATCTAGAAGGGACTTTTGTGTTCGAACCAGAAGATGTTGATGGGTGTTTATTTAAGAGATTTTATATTGGGTTTTCACGATGAAGGAAGGATTTTATGTCAACTTGTAAACCAGTGATATGGTTAGATGGAGCATTTTTGAAAATGATGTTGTGTGGGTGCTTACTTGTAGCTGTTGGTAGAGATGTCAATAACCAAATGTACCCAATTTCATGGGCAGCTGTAGATGCTGAAAATGGATCAAATAGAGATTGGTTTGTACAACTATTGAGTTATGATTTGTTTATGTCACATGGAAAGGGATGGACTATCGTAAGCTACCAACAAAAGGTATGCATCTTCATTTCATTAATTCAAATTTGTGTAACTAATTGTATTAATTTAAGGGATTTTTTAGGTAGGGTTTAGTGAATGCAGTAGAGAATTTATCACATATGGCAGAGCATCGAAATTGTGCAAGGCATGTATATGCCAATTGGAAAAAGAAAAATGATTGAGAAGTACTTAAGATTTTATTTTGGCGAGCTGTTAATGCAACGAATCAGACGAACCTGGGATAAGTATTAGAAGAGATAAAAGAGACTGAAGATGATGGACTTGCTACATGGGAGGAATTTGCAAAGCGAGGTCCATCGAGGTTTTGCAAAGCTTTCTTTAATTATGATGTGAAATGTGAGAATGCATATAATAATATGTGTGAATCTTTTAATGGAACATTGTGTAAAGCAAGGACCAAGCCTCTAATTAATATGCTCGAGGATATTAGATGCTATATGATGGAAATACATCAAAAAATCTTAATCGGTTGTACCACATAAGTCAAACTGTAATTTGACTCCAAATTAATTCTTTGAGTTGCTTGTAATTCCTTATCCTTATCGTTTACCCTCAAACGAATTTATCAACCACTGAAATGATTATACCAATGATCGTTATCAGAAATCGTCAAATGAATCAAATAAATCAAAGAAGTCATCACCTAAATTTGTCACCAAAATCAATAATCACATATCTCTTTACTCCCTACTATAGATATTTGAATATGAAGTCAAAGGAATCACCAATTGATTCTATCGCAATATCAATAACTGCATACTACTTTCACCATTAGGTTATCTCACTAATTCATCTTGGATTAACCTCTAATTATCAAATACTGAATATCCCCGAAGTCAATAGGATCAAAATATCAATCCCCAATAAAATTCCTTTATCGAACCATTCGACTTCCAAACAATAATTATTAAAGCTCTGCTCATAACGACAAATAAATTCATAAATGGTTCCATAAACCATAGTCTTAGTATTTCAAAGCCTTAAGCACTCCAAGTATTGTTCCAATCCAATCAACACTAAACAATACACATGTCAAGAAAATTGATCTCGGATCTTAACAAATCTAACTCCAATAAACCACAAAAGTTTACCTTAAAAATTATCATCAATAATTAGCCGCAATTGCCGTAAACATATTATATTTAACAATATCATTAAGCTCCTTTGCACTTAAAAATCTCATAGTACCATTTATTTCTTGATATAGAACCTCAAATCAGTCTCGCAAATTATTCCCAATAACAAATCTAATATTAATCCCTTATTTCCTCGAATTCTCCCAAAACACCATAATTTGATTCCAACAATAATTCTGATCTCATCATACCATGAACTCCTTGTTCATGCAACATATCAAATCTCAAATCAGCTTTATTAATTATAGTCACCTAATAACGAATCAGATGTTTCCTTAAATTTCTCAAATTCTCCAAAGTACAATAAGTCGAACGCAACAACAATTCGAAGCTTAACCAGTATGAACTCTTTATTCACACAACATAACAAATCTCAAAATTTCATTAAAGTAGCCTCAACTACATCGTGCGACCTCAACTATAGATATTCAAATCTCAAATCAATTAAAGAGTCACCACGTCTCAAATTATAACATTAGTAAATATTCTCCTCAGACCAAATTTCCCCAACAAATCCCCTCTAACCAGAGTGCTACCGACTTAGAGTTTCTAACAAAGATTAATGCAATAAGCAAAAGTATGGCACCAAAACCAAATAGAAATTAAATGACAAGTGAACAAGAGTTCAAATGACTATACAAATCCCTCTGATCTGCTACAAAATGCGCTAAAAAACATCAGCCTAAGGGGCACTCTGTGATGGTGGCAAATGAGGTGATGCCCCCCAACCTCCAAATAACTACGCGAACCCCTCAAGTCTGCTACAAAATGATCAGCAGCCTCAGCGGCGACCCCAAGCTGGTGACTCTGAACGTGAATCCATATCTAAAAATGCAATTGACAAACAGAATGCACTTGCAAAAATCAAAATGTTGACCATCGCCACAACACCACAATAATAAGTAGAAAAGTATACAGAGGCAAATAAAACTGACTCAATTAGGGGTGTAAATGAGCCAAGTTACTCGTCGTTTAGCTCGATAAAAGCTCATTCGTGACTCGACTCGTCAATAAATGATCCGAGCTTAAACAAGATTTTAAGCTCGAATTAATAAATGAGCCGAGTTTGAATATCTAAAAGCTCAGCTCGAAAATCTTGCAAACATGTTGGGTTGTGTGTTCATGATCAGACTCGTGAACAAGCTTGTTTGTATGCTTGTTTATGTATATATATACATGTTATGTATGTATATATATACATGTTATGTATGTATGTATGTGTGTGTGTGTGTATCTTAAATTAAATTATGAAAAATATATTTGTGTTTGGAATAGTATTTAATATTTAGACCAAATCAACAAAAGTGCAAATTTTCACTAATTGATTGTGCCTATAAAAATACAAACATACTCGTATAAGATTTAATATTAGGTTGAATTTGTAAAATAAATTGAAACTTCTAATAGTTCTTGGTTCAAATACATGTTCAACATGATTTTATTGAATTAAGTTATACTTGATTGTATTCTTTTTAGAGTTTTTGCCAAGTTTGAGTTGGCAAATCTCGTTTACGATTTTATTCTAGCTTTTGTTGAGTTGAGCTTGAAAAGCTCGCAAACAATTTCGTGAGCTCGCAAGCTTTGTGATGAGCCGAGCTTGAATAAGATTTTGAACTCGAGAAAGAGCTCATGTTCAAGCTCGATCTCGAAAGATTTTAGTCAAGCCAAGCTTGAACACTCCAAAGCTCGACTCGACTTAATTACACCCCTAGACTCGATCAAAGATACCTAGGTTCTACAACCGACCCAGACAATACGAAACCTAACGCTCTAATATCAACTTTGTTACGACCCATTTTCGGACCATAAACGACGTATGAGGCGTCTAAGAGAGCTTGACCTATCTCGCACAAGCCTCAGAGATTAAAAAAATCACTACTCAAACTGATTATTGAATAATTAATAAACAAATATTCATTTTATAATTTAAAATGAAATATATATATATATATAACAAAATAAATATAATAATATTTTTGAATAAATTTGGTTATCAAAATACCCAAATGTCATAACCAACTTATATCCGGTATGGAGCATCTAACCAAAACATATAATCCAGTGCCGATCAAAAGGGCGCTGACTGCAACTCCAAAGTACCTACTGAGTATTGGATGTCAATGATCGCAATCAACAAAATCGCCTGTAATATAAGATAAATAAGAGAAAAGCAAAACAAAATAAAGGGGGTGAAAATTCAGTGAGGGATAATACTTCAGAATTCTTCATGCGTGTCTCACAAATACTGTTTTAAAAATAGTTCAAAAATACCACACTCAGATATAAGCAAATATATATATATATATATATGGATATACACGCTATATATAAGTAATAGTATTTTATAAAAATCTATTTCAAAAACGGTTGCAGACAAAGCATATAACGTTCATGCATTCTTTTAGAAACTAGCAGAATCTCTCAAAACATTTTCATACTTTATCAAAGCTATTATGCTTTTAAAAACACCGTAAAATATTTTAGAAAATTGTTTAGTTATCTGAAGCTCCAAAGAGACAAAGTCCAAAACCTTCTCAGCCTTAAAGAAAATTTGTAGAAAAGAAATCAAAAATCTTTTTAGCTTATCAGAAATTCCAAAATCAAAGAGTTGTCATACAAGCATCATAATAATAGTATCAGTTTCAAAAACATAATACCGAGGATTAGGGACCGAACAAAGATAAAATAGGCGTGGTCTCTGCCACAACCCGACGATAAACAGGTGTGGTCTCCACCACAACCCCACTGTATAAACGTGGACTCCGCCACTAATCAAAAATAAATCATGTGTGAGATCAAAACATATGGCTACCGACATCCCTAGTAGCTGAGATTCTCAAAGTATTGGTATACTAAAGGCTACGTGCTTCGTAACTAGATTTCTCTGTATCCGAAAACATATATCGTATAAGTAAATCCAAAAACAAATGGTCATGCTCGCAAGCATATCCAAAAAATGGGAAATATATATGATATAACATATATGTTGAAGTTCAAAAACCAATTATTGATCATCAAAGAAAATCATAACTCAAAAATATATATGCATATATATTTTTAGAAAATTTATATCAGAAAGATATTCAGAAATCCAAACAAAATAATTGCCGCAAAAATTGTATTAAAATCCCAAAACAATGTAACTTTTTTCAGAAATTACAATAAATATCAAACTCGATATTTATTTCAAAAAAATCAAAGACATCATGGTTTGCTGTATTTTCATCACAGAGGGTTTCACATATATCCAATTTTAGGATTACCAATCCTTTAGTAATTCTGTATTACATACTATGGTCGTAACACAACAAAAACATATAAGTTAGAGAGACACAACCTATGTGTCTAAATATGCCATCCATTCACCTGAATATCCAAGCTGAATGGCCCAAAGACGTACCACTGACAGTTGGCTAACCTCCCTGACCAGGATATAAAGCTGAAACAATTTATTAAAGAAAAATCAAAGACATGATGATGGTATTGTGGCGGTACCAAAATAAATGATATGCAAATACAGACGCGGACCCTCAAAGTCCAAGAAAATTCATCTCGAGTGAGAATTTATCACTCTGGACCTAAAAATCCAAAATTTACGTAAAATTACAGTTTGGTCATTAATCTATGTAAAATTACACTTCAGTCCTGAGACTTGGCCAATTACAAAATGGTCCTCAAAATTTTTAAAAATTACCAATGAGCCTTCCAAGTAGTTAGAATTCTCAAATTAATCTCCAAACTCTCAAAAATTGCAAATCTATCCTTAAATCCTTAAAATTTCAAATTTATGCCAAACTTTTCAAAAATTACAAATCTGGTGATCAAGTTTCTAAAATACTAGACCTCATCATTCAGAAATTTCAAATCTAGGCTTAATTTTCTAGAAATTTACAAAATTATATGGTAGACCAAAATTTATTCTCAAAACTACCGAACGCTCGATTCGACCGACAAAAATTGAAACCAAACACCCACAATAGTCAATAGAACATGAATGTACAATTGGTTTCTCCAAAACAACTAAAAATTGACAGATTTTAAGCAAACTCCATCCAAACCCTAACTCACTTCAAGAACTCATCAAATCTTTTGATTCAAAGCTTAAATCATGTTCATTCAAGTCCCTTTTAACCTATTCTAGCATCAAATCATTAAAAATCATCCAAAAATGCATACACATGTCCAATTCCTCCAAAAATAAACCCACAAATTTAAAGCATGAAAGATGGATCAAAAACAAGAAAGAAGTAGTAATCTTACCTCCAGAGATGATTATGAATGTTGGGGAAGTAATGAAGAGCAGAGAGAATCGATCTAGAAGTGAGAGAGTGTGAGAAATGAGAATTGAGGACGAATGGGTCGAGTTTGGGGTTTTTTAACTGTCTAAACTAAGCTCACGAAATTAGAGGACCCTCACATACGTCACTAAGCATCTCAAGTACATTATCGGGGCCAAAAATCTTGGCCAAAGGCATCAGACCCTACCTCACATATGTCATTAATAATCTCACGTACGTGAATCTTGCAGAGAAACATCACACATACGTGAATCAACAAAAAATATATACATTGGCAGAAATAATGACTTATGTATGTAAGACACTTCTTACGTACATAATACACCTTTCATGTACGTAAGAATACATCTTACGTACATAAGAGGCTTCTTACGTACGTTAGATGTATTCTAACATATGTAAGGGTCACTTTTCCCCTCCTCTTGGTTTCTTTTCTCTTTCGAACGCGCGTCAGACCATTCCCAAGGCTTGCAACATCCAAACTCACAAATTTGAATCCTTAAACACCTCAAGACATCATTAAACATTTAGGATCATCAATCAAAACTCTATTTTATTCCAAAGATCAAATCAAACTAGATCAGGATGCTACAAGAACCATAATTGAAACGGGTGGGGTATTATAATCTTTGCCCAAAGAAAGAAGCTGAACAAGATTATCACATATTCAAGAAGCTGCATTCCAAAACCTGCAGTAGACAACAAATTTCAAGTCCTTTGAAAGTGAGGATTCATTTGCCGTTGACTTGAATTTGAAAAAATGTACCTGTAGAGCATGGCAGCTCTCTGGCATACCTTGCAAATATGCTATTAGTAGCATAGAATTTATGAAAAGGAGTCCTTCTAATTTTGTGCACGAGTATTATAAGAAGACATCATATTTTGAGGCTTATAAATGGGGTTTAGAGCCCATAGATGGACAACGAATATGGTCTGCCACAGATGTATTTCCTATCAAGCCTCCACCCTTTAAACCAAAACCTGGCCGACCAAAGAAAAACAGGAAGAAATTTGTAGACAAAGAACCAAAGGTGAAAAATCCTAATAAATTGAGCAAGGCTGGCATTACCATGACCTGTAGAAAATGTGGAATTTCAGGTCATAATGCAAGGAGTTGTAATAGTACAACAACAATTAAAAAATTTGTAAGTTAATTGTAATATATTAATCATAATATCTTTTTTTTTCTAGATAATAGCAATTTATTGATGCCATAACATAATTACAGGGAAGAGGAAGACGACAAAAGGACAAATCTGTTGCTAGTTTATCAACAAATGATATAAGTAATTTATTTCTTTGGTAATTTTTTGTTTGTACATAATGATTTAGATGGGTATGCATATGAATTTTTTGTAGACAAAAAGAAGCACACCTTCAACCAAAGCTTCTAAACCCAGTACCAAGTCTGCATCTGCTCATCCTAAGTCTCAGCTCATATGGAGAGAAAGCAAACAGTTAAGAGAAGGAGTTGGTGTTGTACTGCTAGAAAGGATTCCAAAAATATCCATTTCAAGATAAAGTTAAATAAAAACATGTTCAAAGTGTTGAACTTTCAATAACAACTTGGAGATATTTGTAGTTTACTCATATATTTTATGTTCATCTACAGAGTAATATAATTACTCAAACAATGGAATTGGCAAATGTACCTCTATGGGGTCGTCTATAAAGAAAAACGACTTTAGTTCAAGATGGAAAGAATGCCAAGAAATCTAAACATAATAAATAAGTTTTTTTTAGTCTTTGATGGTCTGAATATGGTACTGCACTTTTTTGGATTTTTAGTGCATAAATATTGGTACTTTGATTTTGGCTATGTATTTTGATTAAAATAGGGACAAGAACAATTGATATTGTGTTTTTTCTTATTTTAAAAACTTTAGTTCTATGTTCGTGAGTTGTCATTATGACTTTATTGACCAATAAATTGAATACACCAACCAATTTTGTGATTTTCAAAAGGCGGCTGATGAAGAATGCGACAAATTTTTATGTTGCTTTTAGTTTCAAATTAATAGAAACAGTGCATTTGAATTTGTTTTATTGGTTTTCTTTGACATTAAGGGACTTGTATGACATGTCAGTTACTGTCGTCCATATTAGTATTCCGTTAAGTCCATTTAATATTTAATGGAATATTTGACGAAAATTTTAACTAATACCAAATTTGATTTAACATACATAATTTAGGTCCTTTTTTGCTATTTTTAATAGTTCAGGCCATAATTGATACAATTGAAATAATTTGGGTATTTTTTTGTCATTAATCAATGATTTACTCTTTTACCCTGAAGAACCTTTAATTCATCTGGCTTAGAAATAACATTACGAAGGACTCGACCGTCATCTGCTGAACTCTCCCAACTAGGTAAAACATATATAAATTCCATATTAGGATTGCAAACACCAAGCATATTCATTACAAGATGACCTTTTCATGTTTGCTATATTTCCCTATTCTCATAATTCACTGTAACACTAACATACGTACCATCTAGTGTTCTTAAGAATTTCCACAAAGGCGAAAAAATGTAAAACAACAAAAACAGATTCATAATTTCAATAGAAGTTGCATATTAATATTACTTTTTGATGTGTTAAGAGTTGTGTAAATTTACCTTGAAACACTTCCATCTATTATCTTCATAATCATCTGATATTGGTATAAATTTTTTAAGTAACCCGCCATGTAACTTTAAAACTGCTCTCAAGTAAAGGTTAAACTATCTACTCATTGTCTCTCTACTTCTAATAAAATAGTTGCTGACTGATTTATTTTTTGTGTGGTGAGATAATGTATATAAAAGCATTGCAACTATTTCCTCTAGTGTCATATTTCGAGTTCTTTTAAAATCTCCACTATCTCTAACTATCTCACATAACATATTAAAAGTGTGTCTGTTCAAGTGAAGTTCATTTTTACAAATAACATCACCTAATTTAATCATGTATTTAAATATGCAAATTTAAGTTGTTTCTTATCAGTTTCCCTTTCACCTAAAGGCATTTTGTTAAAAATAGGTACACTCATTAAGTACTAAATCACATGCATAACACCAATCATGTCCATGATAACTAATACGAAACGAATCTTTTGTACATCTTCTTCTTGTTAAGGACAAATCAAAGCGAGCTATTTTGTACAATCATATAATAAATTATAAGCCATTTTGTCCAATCATATAATAAATTATAACCTAAATACAAAGAAGATCTGAATTATTTCATTAATGAAAACCAATCGCAAATATCAAATATGTTGGAGTGAGTCATAAGACAGACCAGGACCCACCACCATAACTTGCAAAAAAGGAAAGCTAGTGAGCACTTGAAAATTTGTTGTTCATCTAAATATTTCCATATTTTTATCAAAAAGAACTAATTTCCCATCATTAAGAAAACTTTTGCTTGTAGAAACCTTTAATGTACAATACTAAACCTTTAATGTTTAATGTACAGTTTTAAGTATAATAATAAGGACATCACTACTCTTTATCCACTTCTAGGGGTTGATGAGTCTACCATATTAGCAATCTACTAACTTTTAACTCATCATTATATCTCTCCCTAAAGGTTAACCTATCATTATACTTTAGGGCATCTCTACTTCTTAACATTTTCAACAAGTTGATGAGTTTACTACATCAATAATTCACTAATTCTTCATTCATTATACTATCTATTCCTAATGGTTAATATCTCATTATACTCTAACATAGGACCCACAATCACTTCACTCTTTATTCAATTTATTTACAACATCAAATAATAATAAATGTATTTATTTGACATAAATATTTTGTGAGTTAATATTTAAGTTAAAAAAATATTTAAAATATATCTATTATGAAAATTATTTAATTGAATTTTTAAAAATAACAATTTTTAAAAACAAAATAAAATAGTAGATCAGATAAATATTTAAAGTAAAACAATATAGTTATCAATAAGAAGAAATTTATTTAACCAAATAAAAATAATTTTTTACAATGCCCAGTGTAATAAATAAGGAAAAAAAAGAAAGAAAATGAATTAAAAAATGTTAAATAAAAATAAGAAAAAGAAAAAAAAGAAAGAAAATAAAAATACATTTAAAACAAAATAAAAGAAAATAAAAAAAAAAGAAAAAGAAAAGACAAAAAATCAAAATACATAAAAAAAATTAAGCAGGTAATGGACCTCACTTGCTTGCCTGTGAAGCGCATCAAAGGATGATGATCTCCCTAATGAAAAAAGCATTATTCTAGTCAGCATCAATTGTGGGCATCAAGCCCTATGGTAGATAGACATGGTCACGGTTCATGAATCGACGGTTTAAGTTCAAGAAACCTCTGAACCAGAACCAAACCGCCCAGGAGTGGTTTGTTTCAGTTCTGATTCTAGTATCGGTTTGTAGCAGTTTGGGCAGTTCGGTCGGTGGTTTCGGTTTTGATCCGGTTCAAAATGATTTTTTTTAATTTTTTAAAATAATGTTCAACCTGTTAGTTTAGAAATGTTGAACCATTGAGTTTGGTTAAAAATGCTAGTTTAAAAGGGTTAAAACGACTGATTTAGGAAGTTAATCACTAGTTTTGGAAGGTTGAATGACTGATTTTGGTTAAAACTGCTAGTTTTAGAAGGTTAAACCACTGATTTTGGTTAAAACCGCTAGTTTATAAGGGTTAAACCGTCTGTTCAAAATGTTGCCGGCTACCCCTAAACCAGAAATAGCCCGTGAACCTTGGGTTTTTACAGTGCGGTTCACGGTTCCGATTTTGACTGGTTCAGTTCCGCGGTTTCGGTTCACCTTGGCCATGTCTAGCGATAACGATGCTCGTATAATGGAACCTACAATCACTTCACTCATTATTCAATTTATTTACAACATACAAATAATAATAAATATATTTATTTTACATAAATATCTTGTGAGTTAACATTTGAGTTAAAAATAATATTTGAAATATATTTATCATGAAAATAATTTAATTAAAATTTTAAAATTAATTATTTGTAAAAACAAAATAAAATAGTAGATCGGATAAATATTTAAATTAAAACAATATAGTTATCAATGACAAAAAATTTGGATTAACCAAACAAAAATTAATTATGCATGATAGCAAATTACATAGATAATGAGGAATTTGCATTAAAAAATAAATTAAGCAACTTAAGAAATTACATATGATGGAAAACATAAAAATACATTAATTTCTATCTCAAGTCTCCTAAAATAGTTTCAGACTTGTTTGACCAAATCCAATTGAAGATGATGATGCACTTTTTAATTTCGTTGTTCTGTGTTCCTTTGTAGGTATTATTGAAATATGAATATGGTAGGTTTTGAAAATTTTGTATATTTAGAGGATAAAAAGAAAAGGTAGGTTTTGAAAATTTTCAAAATTATTCGTATTTGAGTTTTGAGAAAATAATGAATTAGAATTTGGATCCATTTTTTTTAGAGAATGATAAAAGAAATTAAGATGATAAAGTGTTGAATATGAACAAAGATGAATCTATTTATAGTGTTGAAATTCTTCACAAAAAAAGGCGTTGAACAACGGCTAGAAAAGCTTGAAATTAAAAAAAAAAGAGAATGAAACAAAAAAAAATAGAAAAAGACAAAACAAAACTTAACTTAACTAAAAAACAATTTTCAAATAGATAGGGTCCATTTATCAGTGAACTTCATCGTTTGATGTGTTTCAACAGAATGAAGCGCATTAAACAATGATGCATTTCTTAATACACGTGGTGCTAATACAAAGCATCAAACACACATTACAAATACCCTAATTACTCAATCAATTCATCCTATTAAAAAAGAACAAATTTCCCATCCTGATAGTTGATGGTTATTATTAATTTACTGAACCTTTAATTTACAATACTAAGTACTCAATCAATTCATTGATCAGTTGATTTAAGAAGCTTTGCACCTGATTTTAGAGGGATATGCATAAGTTAAAACCAACATGATTCAGTAAGAAATCAAACGAAACCTTGCCAAAGACCCAAATGTCCCAAGATTTAACCTATAATGGTGCATTTCATTAGGAAAGTTGGATTCACGTTGTAGTTTATGTTATACTTCTCTAGAGCACACTATCATACTGCAGGGATGAAAATATGCCAGCAAACTACAAATTCCTCACTTTAAAGAAAACCATGTATTTTCAACAGTACATTCCTCACTTTCTATGAGGAACAAGTCGCAAGCAACTGCAAATTTCAAAATTCCAGATATGCCAGAATCCTTGGTCCAACTAAAACCATCAGACGGAGTTTAACTCATGAGACATTGCAAAATAATGAAAATAAACAAACACAAAAATAGTGACATGCGTTGTATTATGCATCTAACTAAACAAAAAATATTGCTTATTTTCAAAGCAAAGTAAAAGATAGATTATTCTGTCAAATACGATTGTCATTATTTTCAAGCAACCCAAAGCACTAAATTATTCTTATCATAATCACATCACATACAATCATTCAATTAACTTTACCAGTAAACATAAATTCTGAAATTACACACAAATAACCAATTTTTTTTCATAAAAGCACACCAATAGCCTTTGTTTTTTCTATAAAAAACAACAACAATGAACGCACTTGAACAACAATAAATTGTTATTTTCAATAAAAAAGAAATTTACCTTGTGATATGAGCTTGATTAATTGTTGAATCCTATTCTAAAAAAGAATAATCATAAGAGAGATATGAAAGATGATTATTATGAGAGGAGAAGAATCAGCTTGTTATTAAAAAAAAAAAGAGAGAAGATATAAAATTACAGAATAATTGCACAATGTTAATGGTGGAAGAGAAATCTTGATGGTGAAAGAGATGATGGTGGGAGAGATGACTCGAAAAAAAAGAGAGGATGAAAAGAGGCAATGTGGGAAGGAGACGTGAAAAAAAAAAGAGCAATAAGTAATTGTAGAGTAATGGATATCTAATTAATAGGGAATCACCCTGTTAATCAGTTTACAAAGTTAACGGGGAATTTCATCCCTATAGGGAATGAAAATTGAAATGAGTTTTTTGTTAACTAAACATTGGAATTCGATTCATATTCTCATTCTAATTCCCACCCAAAATTAATGAACCAAGAGTCAACTTAAAATGACATTTTATGATTATTATGTAT
Organism: Flueggea neowawraea; assembly: GCA_948243855.1. Lineage (NCBI taxonomy): Eukaryota > Viridiplantae > Streptophyta > Magnoliopsida > Malpighiales > Phyllanthaceae > Flueggea > Flueggea neowawraea. The sequence goes on from CAODLS012677378.1 coordinate 23,153, forward strand.
TCATGTGTATTCGTTTTGGATAGAGATTTCATTTTTGTGAAAATTAATATATAGCGTCATCCTTTAAATTTGATAGTTTTTTTTATTTGTGTAGTTTTCTAGGATATTTATGGGTTAAATCTATTACCTACCAACTACTTTTGTTTAGCCTACTTTTTGTTTTCTAATTAGAGCATGCACAACAATGTTATTTAAAATTCTTATTAAAAATATAATATTTTATCTTATTTATTATCTCAAATTTTACATATATTTTAACATCATTTATAATTCAACTCTATTTTTTAATATTTTATTAATAAATTAACTAATTTTTTTGGTGTTATAATTCCACAATAAAATTAAAGAATTGTTGTTCAATTTTTAATACTCCATATCTAATTTATTAATAAAATATTTATTTTTTAATATATTATTTTGAGGAGTATTGAAAAGGAAGAAAAAATAGCACATTTACACTAGAAAAAAAAGAAATTGATTTTTGAGCCCAACTCAAATAAATTCTCAAAACTAGAAACACGCTCTAAAATAGTTGCCAAAATATCAAATGTAGAAAGTCTCCAAAAATCTCTAATTAGTTGATTTATCTGTTTTTCATATAAATGTAATTTAGGAGTCTTCAAATATCTCTAAAAATTTTAAGTGATAATTATCATATTTAAAAAAGTAACATTTTTGAAAAATAATTTTCAAAAAATCTTCATCTCACATTTTACAAAATAAATGTCAAAAAGTGACATTTTTTAATAAAAATTTAAATATATTTTTATTTATTAAAATTAAAATTATACCTGTTTATTTATTAAATTTAGTAGTTTATTTAGAATAGATGGCATAATTAACTCGAAAAGGAATCTGTTGGACATCCTCTTCTTGAGCCCACTAGTTTATCTTCTCCATACCCACTTCTTTCTTGTCACTCATTCTACAACACTGCAATTGCCTCTCCCGCCTGCATCAACAACGCTCCATTCACTATCATTTTTTTCTTTGCCATTTTCTGACGATCGATTGAGGTAGTAACCTTCTTCATTCTTAATTTCACGTTTGAAGCTTCTGTTTTTGGTTCACTTATCATGCCTGCTTTGAGTTTTTCCTCTTGATCTCGATAATGGGTTTGTATCCGATGTTGTTTGTTCTTTTTCTTCTTGGATTTAATGGGAATTTACGCTGAAATTTTCTCTTTAGGCAGTTTTGCATTTTGACCTCCTGATTCTGGTTCCGTCATTATTTTTTAATAGTGACTTCATCTTGTTTCAGCTTCAGAGAGCATTGCAGAGAGCGACATGGGTTTCACAAAAGAACAGTTGCTTGCTCACTTAAAGGTTTGGCTCTTTGATAATTGATTCAGAAGCTTTATTCTTGTTATCTCAGTATTTCTTGGTGAAACTTGATCTGGGTTCTCTTTTGTTTGTGTTGAAAGTTTTGGATTTCATAATGTTTTAACGGTACATTCTGGTCTATGGGTTTATAAAGGCGCAATCTTTCTGTAGCTATTTACTCTATGAACTAATTGGTGAAAGAAAGTACTGAATTTGTGGTCTTATTCGGCACTGAATTTTGTTCTCCAGCACAGTTTTCTTGCTTTTTCCCAAGTTTGAAGCTGGTCTTTTTGTTTCTCTTTTGTACTATGCATGCCTGTGTTATTTTGTTTGATTTTGTTCATTAGATTAGCTTTTGTAGTCGAAACAGATGGATGAGCTATATTTTTGTTTCTTGGTGAAATGATGAGCTAGATAGTAGATAATTTGCTAGTAGCATAATTAATACTGCATTAAGCTTTTTCAACATCAAATTCTTTTGTCATCCTTTTGCTTATAATTGAAGAAGATTGGTTGCTTTATTTATTATTTTATAGCCTGTTCGATTTATTCCAAAGAATTGCATGCTAATGATTGGGTTTATGTATATCATGGCTTGAGCAACTATGATTATTGTTCGACTTTTCTGGTTGTGCCATGTTTAATATCTATTATCTGAAATCCGTTGTGAATCTAAATTTTATTATTTTTTCTCTTTTAGGAGCTTCAAATTGAATTTTCCCAGTATGAGCATCCTGTTGTTCTGACAGTCGAAGCCCAGGTAAAGTTGTTGCCAAAAATAGGCTGCATATATCTTTTTGTCCTCACTACTATGCATATTTTTCTGATTTTGAATCCAAAATTATGTTTTTATCGGGCAAAATATGTTGTGGACAAGGGGGGTGGACTCAGTAAAAATCTGTTCTTGAAGGTAAGCAGCATGGGTTGATGTGATTTCTTCAGTTGTTATTTAATCATACCAGCGTCGACGTGGAAAGTTTGAAACTTTCTCATTTGTATCAAAACATAATTGAAAACATGCCTGTATATGCAGGACAAGAAAAGCAGGTTCTACATTGTCTCTGCCTTGGAAGATACAAAAGTTGATCTAAAAGGTTAATATGTTTTTCTTACTGTTATCAGTGTATGGAATTATTGCATTTAAATATGATCTGATGTAACTGTGTTTACTTCAGAAGTGCTAAATTTTCTGCCATGCATTTTTACTCTTTCATGTTTACTCACAGAGTCACTTGTGCTTTTGAAGCTGTGCAGTTTTAGCTCAGAGGCTTGGTTTGGGAAAAGGACGTATGAGAATGGCTCCCGAAGAAGCATTGGGTGAGATACTTCAGGTACATCCCTGCGGCTTGTTAGTTCTTCCTCCTAGTTAACCTGATTGTCTTTGATTCCACTAGTGAAAGCAATCAATAAGCATTGTTTTTACCCATTGCTATGAGACAATTGGCCTCAGTTAACATTAGTGGATTAATTTTGTAAGTTTGCACCTCATTTCCATTGGTGCAATTCTGTTTAAGATTTAAAATTCATTGTTCTAATTTCACTATAAACTTCTTTGCCCTTAAGTATAATATCTTTTTTCACGAGATCAACTAGACTTGATTTTTGTGCTATTCCAACATCTAGCCATCCTTCTAGTAATGTGCATGAAGGCTTTCAAAACATATTTGCAGTAATAAGAATATTGTCTCAAGTCTAAACTCTCAAGATGGAAACAAACATGGCTTATCATATACACGTATAATATTCAAGTCTGTCAAAGCATTTAATAGGGTTTAACTTCTTACATCTTTGTTCTAAAAAGTTTTGAGCTCTTATTTACCATTCACCATCTAATGCATATATGTTGTCTTTTTTTTTTTCTCTTCAAGGTTCCTCTGGGTTGCGTTACGCCATTTGCACTCATAAATGAGTCAGCACGGTATGCACTGGATTAATTTTACGTCATCCTTTATTAGTAATTGATTTTCTATCCATTGCTTTTCACAATTGATACATGCTTGCTGTTTTGCTATCTGAATAATACTCTTAGAAGATTTTAATATAAAGCTTATACCTCCTCCTCCTTCTCCTTTGTAAGGTTGCATATAATATATACCAGAGTTTTATGGAATCTTGTTGATGGGTTTATAATGGGAGCTATTGAGAGAGTGAATACCTTTATTGACATTCAAGTGAAGGAACATTTAGCTCATTGTCTAAAATTCCAAGCATCATCCATGAAGTGTGAAACTTATCATTTAACAGACCAGTGATTATTTAAAGTGTTGTGCCAGTTATTATCATCATGCTATCTCTCATGGAAGTTAAGGTTGGAAATAGTCAATGTAACACTCCCTGAATTGTTCTTGTGTGGTATGTACATTTTCTATATTTCTAGGTACTTGGAACTTTTTCTATAATGGTCTAGAGTTGTGTTCGATAGATAATGACCTCATATGTGAAAGCTAAGTCCTCCTCAAAATTTCTTCGCTTTTAAATAAAAAAATTGTGGACACGATCAAAACAATAAAGTTACATACTCCATCACATATATGGTAGTTCCTTCATTGAATGTAGCAGAGGTTTATATACATATCTTTAATAATCAACAATCTGTAGATTGATTACCAGATCTGTGAATCAATTAAAATTTTGAGTATATTGTTTAATATTGATTTCTAAAAGTTCTTCTTTGCTATTGTTCGGCATGTCATGTTACTTCTGTGTTTCCAGTTATGTTTTACTCAATCTGTATCTTTGTTTTATGTAGGAATGTTTCACTTTTATTGGATGAAGGATTTAAAACCCAAGAGTCTTGCTTTTTCCACCCATTATCAAATGATACATCTATTTGTAAGTCTGAAGTCAACTCTTTTATGTTATAAAATTGTTTAATTGCCTAAAAGATCTCCGATGAGACACTCTGGTTTCTTCTAGAAGTTTAATCCTTTACGGTTCTTCCCATTTCCAGCTCTTAATGCCCTTTATCTGGACAAGTTTCTTAAATCAATTGGAAGAGATCCATCATATGTTGACTTGGAGGTGACTCAGAGTATAACCTTTTGTCATAATTCACTACCTGATTTGTCATCACATTCATTGAATACACAACAGTATGCTTCTTGTAGGCAAATCCACCTGTAGGGAAGGATCAACCTCCTGATCTAGCTTCACTTGTTCCATCTGGTTCCATTGTTCTGTCAGATCCTTCTGAAAAAGAACTTCCTCTGCAAGGTTCTAAAGAAAACCTTGTTTCTACAGAGAAGAAGTCCATGGCTTCTGCAGGTACTTGAAGTTTTTATTTTACTCTTAATTTGTCATGCTAGCTTTTACGAGTGGTGCATGACCCAAGAAATATTTGTTGTAATATGTGGTGTCTATGAAGATGCATTTAAGTAAAATGAAAAAACTTCTACGTGTAGATATTAATATCAGAGGAAATAGGGGCAAAGCCAGACCCTTATATTTTGGGAGACCATTTTAAAGAATTTGTTTTTGGTGATGAACTTAATACCTCCATATACACATTTATTTTTGCATGGTACCCCTTGGTTCTAAGTCTGCTTTGCCCCTGGTTGGAAACTTATTCCTGTGAATGGGAACATTTGCTTTTGGTCTTTATCAGGCTGTTGATTTTGATGCTATGAGAGCCCTTAGACTTCACAAATGAATTAAACATGTTATGAAACTGTGTTTTCTTGAGTAAGTAGGACAGTTTGTTGCAAGTTTAAAACTCATGTTGTCTTGCTCTCATTCTTAATGTAGTAGTAAAAGCTACAAATCTGCCAATACGACACAGAATATCAAGAACAAGCCAGCAGATGCTGTACGTCAGCCAAGTGCTGTCTTGGATGCAGGACTATTTGTTCAAGAAATTCTGAATAAGATGTCAACTCTTTTGCTTTCAGAAGTAAGTTTCATGCTATATCCCTTCCATATCATCGGAAGTGGTGTTTATAGGTTGGGCTTAATAAATTTTTCCTTACAGATCACGGAGCACACCATTGAGAAACATGGAGCACAACTTGGAACTGTGGTTGCTGACAATATCCGAAAACGATTGAACTCAGATTTGAATAGAAGTGCTGTGAGTACTGACAATACTGACATTCTAAAAGAACTACTTTTTAGAATATAAGGCCATGGTTTGTTTTCTTGATAGTGATTATAGCTCGCTGGATGTCCTCACAAGCATGCATTTGATTGCAGGTGATGTTCAAGAACACAGCCTACACACAAGGTTTTAGTGCTGGTACTAACAGTGTAAGCAAGCGGCTGGGGCTATAAATGTTTATTTATCTGCTGACTGTATCCGGGAAAACTAGGAACAGTGTCAGACTCACTAGGTGAATTGCATCGGAATTTGTTGACCTTTTACTCTTTAGAAGTGAGCCATCCAGAAATTGGATTGCTTGATATATTTATTTAAGCATTTCTTTTAGATGTTCCAGAAACATTTGATCAAATTTTTGTGCAAGGTTTACAGAGATCATTATTCGTCACACTAGAAAAGCATTTCTCATAAACACCTTGACCTGCCTACGAGGGGTTTAAATGGTCAAGTTGCTTGCGAATGTCTTAGCGTTCGGTTCGATAAGAATTTGTTCAGCTCATACATAAACAAGTCGAGGTTTAAATAAATTTTAAAATTCGATATGTGAATGAGTCAAGTTTGCATGGTCTAATGTTCGATTCATGAAGCTTGCCAATAGATTTGATAACGAATTACATATGAGATGATTTCAAAGCGAGCAAATGAGCTAATCACTTTGCGAAACTAGCAAGCTCCTGAACCTTTGTCCAATCTTGAGATAAGAAAGACGACTCTAGTTCATTTGTTTGGTTTGCATCTTAAGACTAATTCCCCGTAAGAAGTTGATCTTGCTAAACCGAAAATTAAACATCATATTGGGAACAATCCAACGTCAAGAACATCTGAAGGTTCTTTCAAAGCAACAAAACAATTCTGCCCTTGAAGAAAAGCAAGGAAAACAAATGCTACTCATTTATTCTCTTCAAGATTATTCACACTCAAAAACAAAACTTATAGATACATTACTTCAAAATATGACAAATTAATACTAACAAGCCATTGGTTCAAGGCAAACATGCTGTTCCTAAGTATACTTTACCTGTCAAAAGACGGATTCGAATTAAAATCGCTAAACAAATACAAAATAAATAGATACTTGCACTAAATTTGAGCCACAATTCACAAAGTATATGAAGAAAAAATTGATATCATAACTGCTGAAGTAATGCAGAACCAACTTAGACCAAGTACAGTTATGCAATAATGGAGGCAAATTCATATGAAGAAAGTTTCAAGGTTGCAATTTGTTAACCACCATCGACTTTCCTTTTCATGTCGTTATCTATCACTATTACAGAGCACGCAATGGAATGAATCACTATTACAGAGATGAAAATACTTTAACCCAATGAATTAGTTTAAATGGTAATAGATATATTTGAAAATGGATTCACTTACAAGATTGCAAGTTGGAGTGTCGAAGTAGAAAAATTTCTTGGATCAGATACCATACATATCTCTTAAGATTAGATGAGGAAGTTGGAAATACTTCCTAATTCACATAAAATTGATTCAAGTGATTGAAATTCATGGGTGTTTGTATGTAAAACAGAAGTTCAAATCTTCCGTCGTTTTTAAATTCTATTAGATCTTAAATTTGTTATTTCTCCCTAAAATTTAATCACACCAAAGAAAGAAAAAAAAAGTTTACAAGTAAGAGTGGCATTCATTATTGAGGACATTGTTCTATCGCTATTACATATGGTCCTATCAAGTCATTATCTATGGGAAAATTTGACATTTATTTTTAAATAAAATACCAATATTTAAAAATAACAGCAACTGAAACTACCTTCCTAATATAGAAATACGCGTGGAACACATATAAAAAATGCCACATTTATATATATATTCAAATAGGCGTGTCCAAAGACCAAGTGGATTGATTGAGTTGATAAGACCTCTACTCTCATACCTTAAAGTTGTGGATTCAAGTCTATCTCTAGATAGAAAAAGGGATTTAAGAGAGATTTTGGTGCTCAAAACAGATTCAAAATCAGTTTCCCAAACAAACACTGCTATCTAAAAAATTGCAGAAATCAAGGCAGGAAACATATCCGAGAAGAAACTGCAAAACGATATCGATTTTCTAAACAGGTAATACAACTCAAGAACTGCTTATAATTTACGTTCGAATTCCAGATTTCAACAAGAATCTAACTGAAATTTTCAACAAAAATCTAACTGAAGTTATTGAAAGACAACTATGATTGAGAGCAAAGAATCTCCACCATATTGCATCTCTCATCAAATCAAAACAGAGATGGGACGGCGCAAAGTACAGAGAAAAAACATGTACGATATGATCTTTAGTAGTTATCTCGATAAATCGAGATCAAAAAACATAAAAACACGTCCACCAAATTGCATCTCTCATCAAATCATACAAAAATTGAATAAAATAGAAGTGTACAAAAGAAATATAGAATGCTTACTGGTCAGTAAGCCTTGAACTGGTCAAAGGATAATTTTGACACCTTACTAGACACAGTATCAAACTTACTGGTCCAATTACTATCAGAATCACCAAACTCTTCGTGCGACTTTGATCTTCCCTTCATGTGTTGGTGAAGTTGCTTTCGATTCGATTGTGCAAGTTCCGCATCAGACGAAACCAAATTCTTGAGAACCAACGTCATAGACACAAAGAAAACATTAAATAAAACCATTTAAAAGAAAAATCTAAGAGTAAAAGTGGAAAAAAAAAACAACCACCATACCTTTTGGGAAAATCAAACAAAGTCTTCTTCAATGAAGCTAGCAAAGACTAGGAAGTAACCTTCCAATTCAAAATATTTGGTATCTTCGTCGCAACTCCATTGGCAAATGCACCATCTACTCAAGAACAGGACTCGTAAACCAAACTTGAAACACCACGGGGCACCTGCCCAATCGGCAATGAAAAGTAGTTCGTGTATCCTTATGGGAAACCTCTTTCCATCAATCGACCTTTCATCAAATGAATCAAAGCCTTAAAAGATACCTGACCCTAGGGATACTCTTGATACAAATGAGAATCAACCATAGCAATCCTTCTCGGTCAAAGTCCTACCTGCCTTGGTTGTGTTCACAAACTTATGAATCACAAATAATACAGCAAGCTTGACAACATGCCATCATTTTGTCACTGCTTATGCTTGATAGATTCACACAAAGACAACTTACTAACTATTGCATCATTAGGAAAATACTTGGTCATCAAATCACCATCTCAATCCAATGCAGCAGCCGCATCCAAATCACTAACACACTTTAAACAAGAAACTAAAGCAAAGTCCTCTATTCCAAACCTTAAAATCTTCCCTCCGACTTTAAACAAATAATGTCAATATCATTGCACCCAACCTCCCTAAGGACTAAATAGTGGACAAGCTGAGCCCGTCCAATAACCTTTCCATTTCCAGCAGAAATGCAAAACAAATGGCCTTAAACATTTTAACCTTCTGAGCATTCAAATACCTGTTTAACAACTATGCAACATTTGGGAAATGGTTAAAAGTGACCTTTCCAAGAAAGTGACAAGAAAAGGGCACAAGTAACTTCATATCCTACCATTGAGCATTTTTTAAAAAAAATCCATGATCAGAATATTTGCAAACAATTAATAACACCGATGTACACTTGTGAAAACCATTGTACACGTTCTTGAATAAAAAAAGAAATTTAAATAATAATTGCAGCATCTTGCATATCAAGAATTCAAATTGCACAAACATATCACCAAAAAAAATTCATATCTTAAATATTGACACTGCAGTGTACAATGTTGTACAACATTGAACACCTAGTTTGTTAAGCAAAATCAAAGCCTAAACAACCAACCAAATGAAGCAAGCAAACAAATGAACACTACAAAGCAACACAACAAAAAGAAAACACCAAATAACTGATAAATCAACACAAAAAAAAATAACAAACCGTAACCTGAGCGGAAGAATCAAAATTTGTAAACTTCAATTTCTTCTTAGGGACAGGTGAAATTGAAGCAGCATGCCTCTTTCCCTTGCTCGTTACACCCTTCACCTTAAGCGACTTCGAACTAGACTCAGAAGCAACAAATTTCTTCTCCATTAGTCAAACTACAAAGAATAGTAAAAAAAAACAATGCACCAACAAATCAAACCGCATTACATCGAATACAAACTCGTAATAAAGGAAAAAAAAACAAAACACGAAACATGTTACCTCTTTGCAAAAAGCAATGACGTAGAAAAAACAGTTCTAAGCATAAAAAACACAAGAATTGAACCCTAAAAAGTAACAAAGGAAGCTCGAAAATTGACAGAGGAGGAGTGGAGAACGTGGAAAAAGTGGCTAACTGCTACAAGCATTGTGTGTGTGTGTGAGAGAGAGAGAGAGAGAGAGAGAGAAGGCAGAAAAAGAGCGAAACTGAAAATAAAGAAATATTTATATATGACGCATTTTTAAGATTCAGGAAGATGGAGTGACAAATCGGAAGACGGAACTTACAATTGTGTCGTTCTAGTAATTTCAAAACTCAAGGTGACATATACACGAATCTGTGAGTTAATTATGGCGCCATGCATAATTAACGCATTTTCTATTAGTAAAATTAGGTATTAGGCTTAGAAATACAATCATATATATTATAGTATTTTGGACAAATAGAAAGTTGAAGAGACAATTTTTAAAATTTTTTCATTAATTTTTTAAATTTTGTGATAATTTATAATTTTTAAATAATTTTTTATATAATTAATTTAATTAATATTCATTGGACACATTAACAAATACAAGTCTCTAACACACTACCTAGTGTGGAATAACTAACATAACAGAAACCCGGCCCGAACAATAGGGCACTCACTGAGCGCAGAAAACCAAACGATCTCTATCAAGATCACTTGAAAAGTGAAGTAGAACAAAGGCAAGAAAAATAAAAGGGGTAAGATTCCCTAATGAGCGGATAACACAATAGAACGGTACATGCTCCTCAAAAGGATTTTGAAAACATTTTCAAAAACTTCCACATGCACGTATATATCCAAATAGTATCTTATATATATACACTCGTATATATAAATAAATTAGCTAAAAAACCACTTTGCAATCCTTTTTCATACAGAACAGATACCATACAATTATCGAAATTAATTAGATGAACAAATTAAATAACAAGTTTAATTTTTCTCAAATCCCAAAATAGCCAAAAAGTTTTCCTTTCAAATACTCTTTCAAAATTCATGTTCACTTTTGAAGATATTGCAAAGAACA
>CAODLS012677433.1:0-16679 GCA_948243855.1 Flueggea neowawraea
TCAGATGACTTTGCCCCCTTGAAATCTAATTTTGTTATGTATTGTAGATGGGATTAATGAAGAAACATCCTTCAATCATACCGTTCATGATATACATTACAAATGAAGATAAACACTTGGAACGATTTGCTGTCCGTGCAAAGTACATGACACTAGACCCTGCTAAAAATAAATATGTGAAATACATTCGAAATATTAGAACAATCCAAGATTACCTCTGCAAAAGGGCCGACAAGCATCTTGTTCCCAAAATCAATAACACAAATGTGGACAAGAGTGTTGCAGCCATTCATGCAACAGTTTTCGGCTGCCTTCGTAGACGTGAGGCGGGGGAGCAGCTTTATGATCCTACAAGAAATACTGTTGCCCTTGTTGATGAAGAGTACAGGAACCAGTGTGCTGCTAATTCAATGGGATCAAAGAGGATGTTTCAGCTTATTCAGAGGAAGGGTTCTTCCCGTCATCTGATGGCCCTGCTAAACAATGATGGGTCTGTGGCGAAGGCTTGGCCAGTTGATTCAATAGATAGTAATGGGAAACCTATATTGGGTAATGGAACAGATAATGGTATAGGCAATCCAATGTATGGACCATTACAGATTGGTAAGGCTGAACCCGTTAATCTTCAATTTGGCCACTTTGGGATCAGTGCTTGGCCTAGTGATGGTGGCACCAGCTATGCTGGAAGTGTTGATGAGCCAAGGGCTGATGGGACTGATACTGGAAGCAGATATTATTCTTCTTGTTGCAGCTCGCCAAGGATGTCTGATGGACCTGCCAAAGAGGTAAATTTGAAATTCTGCTGATTACAATCATGCAAATGAAAGAACAAGATCAGATCCTAATCCAACTATTCAAATTGATTCATTACCAAAATATTTGTCATAGAGCCATTCCCTGATTCGATTTTTTTAATCCTCTGTGCTTTAGCTCAAGGAGGAACATTCAGTTAATGGCAGTGATGAAGAAGCAGATGATCCTCCTGAGGTCGACAGTGACGAGGACTTTACTGATGATGGCGATAACCACCTCCATGATGAGGTACAAATTTGTTGTCTTTTTTTCGTTGCAAATTCGTTTCAAATCAAATTCTACCAGCCATATTTTCCTTCTACCCTTCTACTAATATTCAAGATTTGAGCTTCCTACGAAAAAAAATCTACCAGCCGTAAAGAAGTATGAGATTGGGATATGATGTTTAATATAAAATAATTTCCACATGTAAAGGTATCATTGTTAGAAGCAATAATTTCCACAGCATTTTAATATAATTCTTAATCGTGTGCAAGAATTGCAGAAATGGATTTCAAACTTAATTTGTAAATTTTTGGTGCTTGACCCTTTTTTATTGGATCTAAGCAAATTTTATTTTTATAATTGGATAACTCCTGCCACAAAATGTCTGAATTTATTTTGGAAATTATGAGGTGTAAGTTTCCTCTTTCCGATGTACAGATTGGCTCAGTAGACGAGGAGTCCACGAAGTCCGATGAAGAATATGACGATCTTGCAATGCTGGATGTGCAGGATAATGGTTATTGGTCAGATGATGACGAGGAGGTCAAAGACAAGCTCCTGAAAGGAGATAAGTACAGGCAGAATCTGGATCGCTTCCTAAAATCTAGAAACGAGCTGTTGGCTGAGCCATTATGCTCCTACAAATCTCTGCTCATGGAGAAGAGCGAGCAGAGAATGCCAAGTTCGGGCCACGTCAAAATGAGAAAACGATCCCTTAGCATTCCTGCTATAGGAAAGCACGGATCGATGATAAATAACGACCCCATTCTCTCTGGCGCGCCACAGAGGTAGAGCTGCAATTTTGTCCTAATATCTATTGTTTACATGCTTGAGAAAGAGCAGAGTGTTTGATTTAGTCGTCTTTGTACAGTAGCAAATGCATAGGGCAGTTGTAAGACCGGGAATGTTGGTTTTATGATTTATTTATTTGTTTTCTTAACTTAGTAGAGCAATTGGCTAAAATGAAAGGTGTTGGGCCATCTCTCATGTTCAGACTGGTTGTTTCGTCTTGTTGGTTATGACCATGCCAAATAAAGGGAAGGGGCGGTGGTTTGTTTGTGTATTCATGTGAAAATACGTTTATTTAGCTTTTGACATCATCAATATGGCTGTGAATTTGGGGTTTTGCAGTTTGGACTATTTTAGCTGGTACATTAGATCCCACCGGAAAGTGACTTTGGAATCTTTTGGCGGCAATAAAACATTTCAGCGTCATTAGTATTATTGAGTAGCTTCGGACTAAAAGTTCCCAGTTAGGGGTTTCAATTTTTGGCGAGACACGAAATGCTATTTATGGTTAGGGCTTAGGATAAACAAGTGGAGTCATGAACGAATGGATATGATTATGATACGAAAACAAGGAGGAACAAACGGGTTGACAAAAAAAGGTCATAAACAGGTTGACACACTTGATCTATTTATAAGACAAATTGACCTGTTTGATTTAAACATATTAGTACGTTGCATGTTAACATGACTCGTTTAAGATTTGTATAAGATATTAAGTAATATTTTATTTTTAAATTTTAACTTGTATGGTTATATAATTTAAGATTATTATAGAGTTGTAGGACGCATATGGTTATGTTATTTGGAATTATTTTGGATTTGTATTGTTATAAGATTTTTAGTATTTTTCACCTAAAATTAATTTGATTATTGAATTTAAATATAATAAATGTATTGTTAAATGGGTTAAACATGTTATATGTATTGTGTCGTGTTGTGTTGTTACACGAGTCAAATGGATTTTACAGGTTAAATGTGTTTAACGTTGTCCAAGTAATTTTTTTAATTAAACATTGTTTCACTTATTTTTGGCTAAAGGAAGAATAATGCTGTCCTTTTCTCTAATTGCAAGCGTGCCAGAAAATTTACGGTTTTCTCAAACCGGAATGGCTCAATATGACCTTATTCAAGCGATTGCAAATAGATAAAGGGACAAAATCTGTTGTAACGGGTTCCTTGCACAACAATTCACAAGAGCACAATAATGAAGATTTCATTAACAAAGAAAAAAGTACAGTGGAAAACCTAAAAATAAGAACGACTGGCAAAGAAAGCTAAGGTTAAAAACTAAAGAAAAAAAAAAGATAGAACACCATTGGAGTGTGTAATGTAATGTAAGGTGAATGATCCCCTAAAATCTACAGCAAATGCATATATATAGCTGCTGCCACTAGAAAAGCCTATTATTGGAGGAATTCCACGTTGATTCCACCACTGGTAAGATCTTCCACTTTGATTACAATTCAAAGTCTTGGTGTCCTTCTCATCTGGATCATCTTGGCAACAGTAATGGATCAGAATTGTGCCAACTGCCCTAGAAAATCTCTGATTCCCCCTCATCGGATTAAGTACACTCCCATCACAAACTCTTTATCCTACTTTTCAGGCACGTTTCTGCACTTCTTGGTAGGGAGAAAAACTCCACATATCCCATCATATCTGGATTCATTCCACTGGTTCCTCTAAGGCTTGGGCTCAATTCCCGACTCATGAACTCGACTCGGGGCTGAGGGACTCGACTCGACCCTTTAGGCTTGAGCGAATATTTTAGTGTAAACAAACATATATAATTATCGGCTTGTTTTGGAGGGTATAATATATAGTATATTTGGTATATTTTGTCATGATCGGTAATGAGTGAATGGTAAAAAAAGTAAAGAAATAACACATTTTTAATAAAATTAGTTATACAAAACATGTTATATACTGTCTAAAATATGCTATTATTGCCAAAAGAACCTGTTGGAAAACTGGGTCCGCCCATGACGCTAATGGATGGAACCCGACTCCATCAGTTATCAAGTTAACTGATGAGTCCAACTGATTAAGTTGTGGGCTTCTTAATTGGGCCAGACAAGCCCAATCAATTTGAAACCCAATTAAAGCCCAATAAAAAGCTTGATTTTCTAGCAAGACCTAGAAGTTTCTTTCATTAATTGGTTGGATAAATATGAGTATGAAAAAGTAAGAAAAAAAAGAATAATAGGAGAAGATAAATAGAAGGAAAAGCAATAAAGAAAGGGGTTCTTTATTTTTCTTCTTTCCCTCCATTTTTCTTCATGTTCTTCTCTCTCACTCCCCCACTCACTTTCACGTTCTTGTTGGCTTAGAGAACGAAGAAGATAGTCTTTCTCTTGTTCATCCCGATCCCGAGAAAGTTTTTAGACTGCGTATTATTAGTTGTTCTTATCTATAGTTCAACTAAGGAGGCTTTCTAGGATCCTATTTCTTGATGTTCTTGCTGTATCAAGAGGTAGGATTTCGATCCTTACACATTTCTACTGATTATATAGTTTATCTGTATGCTTTCTATATGCTTTCATTGGTATTAGAGCACTAGGATGATTTTCTATTTTTTTTGTTGTTGAAAATCTGCATGCCTTTATGTCTGTAGCATGCTTAAGAGTCACTGTGTAATTTTTTGTATTCGACTTCTTACTGTTTTTGTTCGACCTTTTGTGTTGGATAGCGTAAACTAAAATTTAAAAGTGTGAATTTTGAGAAACCAAGTAAACCAGTAAACTCAGGAGGCTCAATTATATACCTTTTCCAAATCTCATCGAAAAATATCATCGGGAAGATCGTTAAATCGAACGAAACCCGATCTGGCATAGTCTGTGAGGTGGAAAATATTGTGTGGACAAGAACATACGTGGCGAATTCTGATTGGATAAGAAAAATACATGGCCTAATAAGATCACGACACCTGACATCAGTCAACTACGGTTGACTTTGACTATGACCCACATGTGCATGGCTTGGGCGAATGAGATGACTACACATGGCAAAAGTAGCCATATAGACCGCCACAAAACAGACACATGGCGCAGATGATTGGGCATCCACATCATCAAACTTCTCCACTCACGGATCTCCATGCGGTAGACACATCAACAACCACGTGGCGGGGTTGACTGTCCAACCAGCGCACACATGAACCAACCAGGATATGACATGTGGCATTAATGTCACGTCAGCACCGCCACGTCACTAGCCACATGGTAAAGGATGACCATCCTATGAAACATTTGGACCAATTATGTGTTAACACATGTTGGTTACACCATATGGTTATGCCACATCATTGAACACGTGTACATGCCACGTTGACTAGGCGCCACGTATATGCAATCACAGTTCGACATGTGTCGTTAGTTGACATGTGGACCTACCAGAATGTGACATGTGGCATACATGTCACGGAGCACATGGGACGAGTGTCGGCGCTTGGACCAAGCACACACTCTTCCAGTGGCGCATGAGCATCCTCCTATGTTCAAATTTTTCTAAATTTTACAGAAATATGTTTTACAATTTTTTGGTATATTTTTTAGAATTTTTTTGAATACTATAACTATTTTTCCTTAAATTATTTGTTACTATAAAATGTAAATCATATTTTTTTTCTGTTTGAATTATTATTTGAAAAAATTGTTTTATTCATGTATATTATTTTGTATTTTATACATGTTGTTTTGGCTAGTTCTAGTGATTGTATATTCAATCAATATAGTACATCAGTTGTACTAACCCACATTTCCGTGTCTATTTCAGATGGTGAGATATCGCGTTCCTATAGAGGCCCACTTACATAGGCTAGGTTGAGACAAATGGAGGAAAATTTGAGGGCTATTAGGATTGAACGTTTCACAGGGATGATATTGATGGGGTAGTATCACATATTCTTCGTATGAACAATGCATGTCAGGAATTTGTATGGCGTGTCGGTTTTAGGCTAGGAACTAACCTTAATGGGATGATTCAGATGGTGTTGGATTCATTCATCAGATCTAGCCTCAAAGGATGGTTTACTCTTTCCATATTTGACGGACATTATAGAGCCACCCTTCAAGTATTCTTAGTTGTTTTGACTAAGAGAGGCGTGCATAGGCACATGCAGCCTAACCACCCCATGTTCATTTGTAGTGGCCGTGAGATTCCGAGCTATTGGCTTGGAAACTTAACATACACCTTACTTGTGGAATGATGAGGAGGAAGTTACAGCATCACTTTCTAAGACCCAGGTTTACTATTGATGAGCCTCTTAGTGTTTTGAGGTTTGGGACAAGTTGTTGGTCACTTGTCATATTGTACATAAATAAGTTTTATGGACATGCACTAGGTATATGGTTTTGGATAGTTTATGTAAATTATTACTATGTTGAGATAATAAATAGTGTTAGTTATGTTTATTATTTTGAGCCATTTATTGTGTTAAATTGCTCGACTGTTATGAATGCAATTATTTATATGTTGAATGTTGCTAAATATTATTACATTATTAATTGTGTATGGACTCTCAAATGCAATAACCAATACAGTAAATCTAAGTTAAGATAACTTAGAGTCCAAATCCCATAAGTTGGGAGAATTGATCATTTACTATCGTTCAAACTAAATGTAGTGTAATTGGTTATTAAGGAAGAGATGGTAATAGAACACTTAGTGTACTATTCAATTCGAATCTTATATAATTGGTTGTAGTTATTTAATTTCTGAATGGATGGTAAATGTTTGTGTATTGATGTATCTCCTTATTGAGTTCAACTTTGTGTTATAGTTTTTATGAACAATATGTCTACTGCTTTGAAATCAATTATTGCTGAGATTAATAGAGATAACAAGCTAAATGGAGACAATTATGATATTTGGGCTATGAAAGTCCAATATGTGCCTGAGGAGCAAGAGGCTTTTGATCCCTTGAAATCGATTATGGTTGAACCTAAGGAGGGCAATACCACTCAATATAGGCTTGATCATGAAGCTTATGTAGCTTGGAAAAAGAAGAATACTACTGCTCATATCATCATTCTGAGTGCAATTGATGATGATATAGCTAAGCAATACAAAAGCTATGAGTATGATAGAGATCTCTGGGATGCATTGAAGGAGCAATTCAACGGTGTGTCGCTGACTAAGCTCCGGTCATTAACATAGTGCGTTATCTTGAGCTCGACGAGGACCATTTGACGGCTCTGAAGATTAAAACTGAAGCTCACGTAGCTTCTTCTGCCCCCCAAAAGGGTTTAGCCAGCAAAGAGAAAAGGAAACATAGAGCATTCTTCTTTAGGAACAAAAGAAAGGATTTCAAAGGTAAACAGAAACCACAAGGGTAGAAAAAGAAAAAGGGAAAGCTTCGCCTTTCAAAGATAAAATACTACAACTGCCAACAGAGGGGCCACTAAAGACAGCAATGCTTCTAAGAAGGTACATGACTTTTACTCCTGTTTATATTAAACTTGTGTCTCAATGGGTGATTGATTCAGGAGCGACCATCCATGTGAGTTCAAGGAGTGAGGCATATGTCTAGTTTCAGAGAATCCCTCAAGGAACAAAGTGGATATATGTTGGAAACAATGCAAAAGTGGAGGTCCAAGGTATTGGCATTTGTATGCTAACCTTGCGCGGTGGCAAAATATTGTCACTACATGATGTCCTCTATGCTCCGGAGAGACGAAGGAATTTGGTCTCTATTTTGTCTTTGATGAAAAATTGATTCACTTTGTTTTTTAAGAACGATAAGGTAGATCTATTTTTTGGTGGTACATATTATGGCTCTAGTTTTTCTATGGATGGTTTTGTTGTTATGGATGTAGAGTATGTAAATAATAATAATGCTAATTTTTCTTATGCAATTTTATCATCGAATCATACAAATAATGTTAATATATGTCACGCAAGGATCAACCCTATGGGTCATCTTGCAAAGGCAGGCCTGTTAGGTAATTTACAAAAGGTCGAATTACCAACTTGCAAGAATTTCCTTAAGAGAAAACTAGTACGAAAACCATTTGGTAAAGCAAAACGAGCTGAATATCCATTGCAACTTATTTGTTCTGACGTTTGTGGACCAATGAATGTGAGAGCACGCCATGTAGCGTACTACTTCATCACATTCATAGATGAATATACACATTATAGTCATATCTATATGATTTCCCATAAGTCTGAAGCACTTAGCTATTTCAAAAAATTTATGAGTCTAGTTGAAAATTAGCTAGATAGAAAAATCAAGGCCTTAAGAACCAATCGTGGTCGAGAATACCTTTCTGAGGAATTCAAGGCATTATGCGATGAAAGGGGAATTGAACACCAATTGTCAATCTCTAGAACCTTGCAACAAAACGGTGCAGCAGAGAGGAGAAATAGAACATTCCTTGATATGGTAAGATCAATGATGACAGAAGCCAACTTACCAATCTCTTTTTGGGGAGATGCGTTGTTGACGACAACATATGTCCTAAATCGCATTCCAACTAAATCCATTGCCACCACACCTTATGAGATGTGGATATGTCACAAGCCCGACCTATCTTACTTGAGGTTGTAGGGTTGTGCAACCTACGCCTATGATACCTCTAGCAAGCATGGAAAGCTTGGTCCAAGAGATAGAAAAGAAATATTTATAAGATATCCTGAAGCCTCCAAAGGATATGTCCTAGTGGGAGAGCAAGAAGATGGCACAGTGACTAAGTGTGAATATCGAGATGTCACATTCCTTGAAAAGGAATTTCCACAATTGGGAGAAGTGAGTAAAGACTTCACTTTCTATGAGACACATGAACTTGAACATTCAGGATCATTCCATCCGAGTGGGAGAGATTTTGTGGTCGAGGAAGAAAGTTTAGACTTTCTACTACAAGCCAGTGTGGATGTTCCTAATCCTAACTTGAGTGGGAGTCAAAATCCTATGAAAATCAAAATGAGAATCTTTTTTCCAATGAGAGTATTCTAAATCTTGACGAATACATGTGATTTGTGTATTAAGAGGCGGAACTACCATGTAAGTCGGTGAGAGGTAAAGTTCCATGATGACGTTTTTCAATAGAAAAACCGAGTGAAGCTTTTTGAACAATAATCCCACTAGACAAGGAAGCACCTACAAATATGCGAGAGGTTCTTGAATCCCCAAGTAAGAGAGAATGGATTAAGTCAATGGAAGAAGAAATGACATCTATGAGATTAAACCAAGTGTGGGAATCGGTTGAACTCCCTGAAGGCCGAAAAGCCATTGGAAATAAATGGATACATATGATTAAGTGTGATGCTGATGGCAAGCCTATCAAGCAGAAAAGTCGCTTAGTTGCGAAGGGGTTTACGTAAGAGGAAGGAATTTATTACGACAAAACCTTCTCATATGTTGTAAGATTTGCCTCGATTAGGTTGATCTTAGCATTAGTTACTGCTATGGACCTCAAGTTATATCAAATAGATGTAAAGTTTGTGTTCCTTAATGGGGAACTGGACGAAGAAATCTATATGGTACAACTTGAGGGTTTTGTAGTCCCTAGCAGCGAGCATAAAGTTTTCAAGCTGAAGAGATCTATTTATGGTCTCAAAGAGTCTTCAAGACAATGGTACATTTGCTTCCATGAGGAGATTATCTCATTTGATTTCAAGATTTTCACGACCCGTTTTTGGACCATGACCGGCGTACGAGGTGAACCGTCTATGGAAGCCCGACCCATCTCGCACAAACCTCGGAGTACAGAAACAAGTACCCAAATACTACTTATTAGCCGATTTATTAGTCATATTAAAACAGTTTAACAAAAAGTAATTTTTTGAAATAATATCCTCAAATATTAATAAAATAAAATCATGATGTCAAATGACTGAATAGTTTATAACAGTTTAACCAATATATATATCAGAAACAGATCAATAACCCACTACTCGATGTGAATCATCTAACATAATAGAAACTTGGGCCTGAACAATAAGGCACTCACTGCTGACAAGGTACCTCACTGAGCGATCAAACGACCGCTATTAAGAACACCTGAAAGATGAAGTAAAAGAAACAAGAAAAAAGAAGGAGGTAAGTACCCAGTGAGGGATAACACTCCAGAGCAGCCCCAGACCTCACAGAAAACTAGTTTGAAAACAGTTCAAAATATATCACATGTAGATATAAGTGTATGTACGTATACACGCTATATACAGAATAATAATATTTTTGAAAACCATTTCAAAATCCTTTGCAAACAAGGCAGACAGAAGGCAATCAACCGAATTGACTAAAAAATAATTTGAATAAGAATATTTAATTTTCAAAATTTGAAATAGCTGAAATATTTTTTCCTTCAAAATATTTTCCGCAAATTACATTTATTTTCAAGAAAGTATTTTCAAAGAAGAGTACCAAAAGTTTAACAAGACCAAACATCATATCTATTTTCCCAAATAACTCATAAAGAATAATATTTTCCCAAAATATTTTCAGAGATGAATTTCAATATATTCTCATGGGACCAGATCAAACATGTGGAGTCATCCAGACTTGATAATAGCCACTTAGGCAAAGATTAACCATTTAGGCACCATGGTACAACAACTAAGGTGAGTATAAGCCACTTAGGTATAGAGTATAGCCAATTGGACAATTGATACAGCACCAGTGTATCAAAACTATGCTACTCCGTAGCTGGGTGTCCCAAATCAAAATGCTTTACCAAAAACATATTGAAATATTTATTTAAAAAGATATTCAAATAGGTAGCATACAGAACAGACAAATTATTCACCAAAATATATCAAACGTTCAAACAAAATATTAATTACAAAATACATTTGATTTTCA
Source organism: Flueggea neowawraea (assembly GCA_948243855.1). Taxonomy (NCBI): domain Eukaryota; kingdom Viridiplantae; phylum Streptophyta; class Magnoliopsida; order Malpighiales; family Phyllanthaceae; genus Flueggea; species Flueggea neowawraea. The sequence goes on from CAODLS012677433.1 coordinate 10,610, forward strand.
GAAACAAGGTTCTTAGTACAAAAACTTCACTACTTTCATAACAAAACAATTATTTCAGAAAATATTATTAAATCCAGAAGAACATTTTCTACAGAGTATACCTTGAAATCCATAATGAAATATTTATTCCCAAAATTTGTAGTAATTATTAAAACATAATATTTATTTTCAGAAACCATCAAAATTCCCAGAGAAAATTTATTTTTCATAGTAGAGAATTTTCACATAGATTAGATTTTTAGGATTTTCTATCATTTAATTAATCAAGATTACATGCCAAGTCCATACACGTCAAAAAAATATAATTTTAGAAGACAACCTATGTGTCTGAAGCTGTCATCCACTCATCTGGATGCCGAGCTAATAATCCAATCATGGTCCATTGGTGAATGACTGGTCGTCTCGAGAACTGAACATAGCTGAATACAAAAATGGGTTACAGTGGAGTCAAATACTGTACTGTGGCAAATACAGAATGCGTATGCAATGAAGATATTCGTCCTAACCCACGAAGACAAAAAATCCTATTATGAATGAATATCTAACACTCTTGGCGAAAATCGTACCTCGATGAAAAATTACAATTCAGTCTTCAAATTGTTCAAAATTTACCAATCAATTTCTAAAGTTTTCTATTATCAAATCAAATCTCAAAATATTCAAAAATTGTATTTAGACCCCAAACTTGTAAAATATCAAGTTTAGTCCCTATGAAAAAATTACCCAAAAAGTCCTCTTGATTCAATCGATAAAATCATTTTTGAGCATTCACATAGGTCAATCTCAACATCAGGAACTCAAATATAGAATTGGTTTTTCAAAAACAACTCAAAATCACCATAATTTGGTTTAAACCCAAACTAAACCCTAGCTCAGTCAATAACTCATCAAATCTCTTGATTCAAGGCTTCATTCATGCTAATGTAACTTCAAACAATCATAATATAACAACCTAAAACATTCATTGCAACATAAACATCTAGAATTCTGAAACCCAAAGTAATTAGGCCTAAACAGAATCTCAAAAATTAAATGCATGAAATGGATCAAAAGGAGTGATTGAAATTGAAATCTTACCTCCAAATATGTTTAGGAACATTGGGGAAGCAATGAGGAAGAGACAAGATCAATCTGAGAATGAGAGAGAGTGAAAAATGGCGAAGACGGATGAAGGGGTCGGGTCTTGGGTGTTTTAAACACCCACCGATCGAAAAGTACTGTTTCAATATTTTCAAAGGCAACGTATGTTACTTTATGTATGACGTACATCTTGATCACATACAACGTATGTTTCATGCATACAACGTACGTTAGAGGGCTTAAAATCGCATCCAAAAGCTTTTGTTTTGAAAACGTAGCATTACAACGTGCATTACAAACAAGCAATGTACGTTTATCATCTTTCCTTCCCAGATAACGTATGTTATCTTACCACAACGTATGTTGTGAAAGAATTTCAGATGACGTATGTCCCACAACTTCTAACGTATGTTGGCATGCTTCAGACATCACTCCTCGACTTCCATTGCTTTCGAACGCGCGTCGGATCATTCCCGATGCCCGACAACACCCAACCTTACAAAAATAACATCTTAAACGTCTTTGAAACACCCAAACATCACTTCAAACTTTTCATAATCAAATTGGAAATAGGCTAAGATCATACAAAATCGAACGTCGCTCCACCAGAGACTTTGTCAGAATTGGTCGAAATGCTACAAAAAAATCGATCTGAATGGGATGTTACAAAAATGATTAATGAAGACCATTATGTATACCTTAAACGCTCGAGAGACAAGTTTTTCATTCTAACATTATACGTAGGCGATATTCTTGTTACTGGTAATGATCTGACCTATATTAAAGGCGTCAAATACTGGTTATCAACCAGATTCAAAATGAAAGACATGGGAAATGCAGAATATATCCTTGGAGTTAAAATATCAAGAGATCGATCTAAGCGATTGATATCTCTTTCACATAAGAGGTACATCGAAAAAGTTTTAGAGCAATTTTATATGTAAAACTGCAATCCTGTGGCAACCCCAATAGCTAAGAACCACGAACTTAGTTATAAGAAGTGTCCACGAATGGCAACATAGAAGGAATAAATGAAGAATGCTCCATATGCCAATGCCATTGGTTGCCTAATGTACATAATGATGTGTACTAGACCCGATATTTGCTTTGTTGTTGGTTTGCTAAGTAGATTCTAGTCAAACCCTGGAAAATTACACTGGCAAGTAGTAAAATGAGTTTTATGATACTTGAAGAGCACTGCTGATTATGCATTGTATTATCAAGGAAAGGATATGTTTTTAAGAGGATACACAAATGCAGAATTGGGCGGAGAAGTGGATGAAAGAAAATTTACATCTGGATATGTATTCTTGCTTAACAATAGAGCTATGCCTTGGAGAAGTAAGAAACAAACAACTGTAGCGTTGTCTACTATGGAATTTGAGTACATAGCTACATATGTCGTAGTGGAAGAGTCTGTATGGTTGAAGAGGCTTCTTAATCACTTAGGGTTAACCGCTTCTCAAGACCATTTGACTATTTATAGCGATAGTCAAGCATCGATTGCTTACTTTAAAGACCCAATGTACCACGGAAGGACCAAGCACATCGAGACCAAGTATCATTTTGTTAGGAATCTAGCTGGACGAGGAGATGTGAAATTATAGTATATTCCTACGCAAGAAATGATTACAGATCCATTTACTAAGCCTTAAACTAGAGAAGATTTCAATAGACATGTTGTCTCTCTAGGACTGCATAGGATATGAAACAATACTCTGTTTCCCCTTATTATGATTTTGAGTCCATCAATAAAACCATATTTTTCTTTAAGAATTCACTGTTTGCAATACAAGTCTAAGAAGGTTGTAAGTACACATTCGTTAGTAGAAGAGCATGTTGGACAGAAAAGTAACCCACTCACATAGGTGTTTACCTTAGTCTTGTAATATGTGAGTCAATTACTAAGATGAGACTAATTTTGAACATGAAGTCAAGATTGCATTCACAATCAATAGGACGTCTTGCATTTTAAAATGGTGAGTTCATTATAAAAAGGTAAGATAAGTCGTATGGAAAGAAACGTACACCATAGGAAAAACTCCAATGTTGATCATCAAATGATCATATGCTTAAATTGAGAGTCTTTTAGCATATTTTGTCTAAAAGCCATAAGTAATCCTGTTAAGTTGTGGATTAAAGTTAAAATGGCAAAATACATTTTAACTAAAACTTTTATGTGGTGTTAATAAATTATATAAACATGCGTTCCTCCAAAGGAAGGATAGAATACCACAACACATGATCATACCATGTGTGCTATATACGACCATAGGGATGGAAAAATTATAAATAATGATCTCATTTTTCCTAGTGTGAGACGCTCTGTGAACATGCGGTTCCCGGTGGCTCAACCTTTAAGACCCTTAACAAATTCAAAACACTTAGTTAAGTTAGGCTGATGAATCAATTACCACACTAGAAGGATGGTTGAATGGTGTTGTATGTGTAGCTTTTGAACTTTTTCTAAATTAAATCAAGCTAAGGAGAAACTACACAAGGATTTAGAGTGGTTCGACCAATTCTTTGCCTACATCCACTACCTAAGTATCACCACTTAGGATTTCTACTATTTCTTAATAGAAATTATAGCTTTGCTTTCAAGTTAAGTGAGAACTTTTACAATTTTCTTGATTTTCGTTCAAGAATAAAGCAACATCAGGATCTACTCTTTGATCCCACTCACAAACACTTCTGAAAACTATTTGTCATCAACTCTTTAACAATAAATGAACTAGTGATACATGCAATAATGAAAGAACTCAATGATCAATAGCCTTGTATTGATAAGAAAGAGAAAGTGAGAGCTTTAATTCTTGGTTGTTGTTAGAATTGAATGCCCAGATGTTGTAAGTCAGTTTTCTAACCTCCAAAGCATTTATTTATACTCCCATGTTGGTCTTGGAATGTTGTGATACAAATTGTAGCCGTTGTTGTAAGACCCCGTCCGTTCAGATGAAAATTTCCTGTAGTGTTCCGATAAATTTTGATGAACTCTTTAGTGAAACATCATTCAATTTCGAATGGTCTTAGTATGATTTGATTCTCAAATGTTCGAGATAATGTATGGATATTGGAAAGATGTTATTTTTATAAGGTTGGGTGTCGTCGGGCATCGGGAATGATCCGACGAGCATTTGAAAGCAAAGGAAGTTGAGATATGCTATGTTGAGCATGCCAACGTACGTTGGGAATTTTGAACCGTACGTTAACTGGAATTATTTCACAACGTACGTTGTGGTAAGATAACGTATGTTATCTGGGGGTAAAGATGATCAACGTACGTTGCGAGTTTGAAACGTATATCGTGAAGTTACGATTTCAAAACAGAAGCTACTGGACGCATTGTTGATCACGACAACGTACATTGTACAAATTATAACATATGTTGTGACACCAAGACGTACGTTACATTACAAAATAGCGTACGTTGCCTTTGAAAATATTAAAATGATGCGTTTCGATCTGTGGGTGTTTAAAACACCCAAACCTGTCCGAAACTCTCATTTTTTCACACTCTCACTCTCCCAGATCGATTCTCTTTGCCTCTCATTGGTTCCCCAATGTTCCTATACATATCTAGAGGTAAGATTTTAGTTATAATATCTTCCTTTCATCCATTTCATGCATTTAATTTCTGAAATGAGTTTTAGGCCGAAAATGAAATGGGTCTCGAATTTGTGAGGTTTTTGATATAATGGATGTTGTAGGTTGTTAGATTATGGTTGTTGGAGGTTAGATTAACATAAAACTAGCTTGAAATCAGAAGAATTGATGAGTTACTTTGAATGGTTGGGTTAGATTTAGGTTTGACAAATTTCTGATTTTGCTGTTTGTTTGAGGAAATTGTTGATGGATTAACGTTCCTGAGGTTGAGAGGAACCAATAGGTATATTTCGTTTCGATTTTTGTCGGCCAAATCGAGTGTTCAGTAGTTTTGAGAATAAAGTTTTGTCTTAGCTTAGTTTTGTAATTTCTGAAAACTTAGGACTATATTCGTAATTTTAGAAACCTGAGAGTTAGATTTGTAATTCTGTAAAGGCTGGAGCATATTTGTAAGTTTGGGAAGTTAGGGCATAATTTTGTAATTTCGACGAAATGAGTTAAATTCATAAATTCAGAGAGTTCGAGAGTTCTTTTGGAAATTCTGACTATTTGAAATAGTCGTTTGTATATTCTCGAATTCGATGGACTAGTTTATAATTTTACGAGGTCTGGGAATAAAGTGTAATTTTACAAAAGTCGGGGACCAATTCGTAATTTTACATAGATTTGATTTTTGAGCCATAATTGTTAGATCTTAAATCGAAATAGAATTTTTGACGCCGATGGCATCTGACTCTACATTTGCATTAGATACATATTATGTCATGCCACAGTTACCCTATATGAGTCTGCTGTACTCTGTTTTTGTTATCAGCTCGGTTTGACTTTCGAGGCGACTAACAATTCACCGGTGGACTTTGATTTGGAGTATTGGTTCGGCGTCCAAGTGAGTGCGATGTCGACTTCAGACACATAGGCTATGTCTTCTGAAAATTATATGTTTTTAATATGTCTGGTATAAATCTGAAATCAGTTTAATAACGGTCTGGTTATTAATAATTGATTGTGTGATTAATAACCACACTTAGTTTTTGATTCTGAGATGTAATAATAATTACATATACTCTCTGAAAATGAACTACGTTGCATGACTGTCTGCTATACATATGGTTGATAATATTTATTATACTTTATGTTATCGTTATTTACGTTAGCATAAATATTGTGATAATACGATATCTGTTTGGTAAGTAATACGTACTACGTCTGATAATTAAAATATCGTATTATGTTACATAACACATATTACATGCCTCTGTTAATATATATATATATATATATATATATATATATATATATATATATATATATATATATATATATATATATAGATTTTAGATTGATTACACAGATATAAGTGGGAGAATAGATTGTTGTATAACAA
>CAODLS012677657.1:0-24636 GCA_948243855.1 Flueggea neowawraea
ACTTGCTTTCCTTCATTTCGCCAAGACATCATCAATTAACCTGAAAAACACAATAGAAAGCGTAGAAGTACCAAAACTAATGACAAACACTCAATTTGTATTCAAAATAATATGAATTGATGCACATAAATACGTATGAATATGCGTTTATCAGGTACCATTTGGACTCTTAAGATTGCTAGTTTATTTTGATATGATCTAGTAAGCGCAACTTTAATATAATACGGGTGTATGATCAATGCTTATCACCTCTGCTTATTATCCAGCACGATACCTGTATTGCATGATTATTGATTTTGACAGCGAATTGTTTTGGGTCCAACGGAAATTTTGCACGAATGCATGTTAAGTGTTTCTGCTTGTTTTATGGTACACGTCTATTAAATAAATAATTTGTATGTCTGTTGTTTTCTTTGGATGCAAACGATTTTGAAATGAATTGCGAAACTATTATTCTGTATTTAGCGTGTATACGTATATACACTTATATGTGCATGTGAAGTTTTCTAAACGTTTCCAAAACTTTCTTTGTGAGGCACCTATAATACGGGTGTATGATCAATGCTTATCACTAGAGATTCTTACCCCTTTCTTTCTATTTCTTGTCTATTTTCCTTTATCTTATTTCTCAGGTCCTCTTTTGGCATTCGGTGATTGCTCGACATCTTGTACCTAGTAAGACATTCCTTTTACTAGTGAGTGCCCTTTTGCACAGGCTCTTTTTATCTTTGCAGTAGAGCTCTGCACCAGGTTGTTGTTGGGTTTTCTGGGTCGTATTTGGTCTTTTGGATTTAAACTTATTATTGGTTATATTTTCGTGTTTATTTGATATTATGCTTTTGTTTTGTATAACTTTATTATATACATATATATTTCTGTAGATAAGTGTTTTATACTTTTATAACTGGCTTAATAATTATTTTACATTGAATAAGTTGGGTAGGATGTCTGATCTTCGAGGCTTGTGCTATATGGATTGGGCTGGACTGGGCTCTCACAGGGGGTTCACCTCGTACGCCGGTCACAGTCTGATTTTGGGTCATGACATCTTTGAAGAACAAATGAAGAACGCATGTTACAGATCCTATAACGCACGTTGACGAGGTTCGGATGAGGACAAAGCCGATGCGCTCTTTGGAATTTGAATTTGAATGTTCTCTGACACGCTGACGTGAAAATCAAAGGTGTGATCTTAAGATGAAGTCGACAACACACGTAGATGAAGGAACAAGGCACGTTGAAGAATCACTAGGTGAATGTCTATTTTCTGGAACAAATATCAACGCCCGTAGAACAAGGCACAAGCAATGCTAATAAGATGATCAACACACGTTGAAGATGACTAAGGCACGTAGATGCCAATTCTTTCAAAACAATGGCTACTGAAGTTCTTTCAAGGCACATAAATTTACTATCAAGACACATAGAACCAGTTGGACTAAAGCACAACCAGCGTAGATGGTGTACAACGAACGTTGTTGAAGGTGACATCAATTAAATCAAAAAAATTCCATTCTCTCACAATAATTACTTTGAAACTTTCAACGGCTATATTTCTAAGAGTCGCTATAAATAGACGTCCCAGAGCACAAAGAAGACAAGAGATTCATTTGTTATACTTTGCTATTATTGTTTCTCTCTTCTATACCTTTCTAACCCATTTGAGCTATTTACTTGCTATCACATTGTTGGGTTTGTGAGCTTTAAATCTGCTATATCTTTGGGTTGATTTCGTGTCAAGCAAGGTTGTTTACTTAAGGTAGATATGTTTTCTTGTTGAGCCTTAGAAAAACAAGAGAGGTTGCTAGTGAGTTTTAGAAAACTAGAGTATCAGTTTACTAGTTGAGTCTGCAAAAACTAGTGGTTCGATTTTCTAGTTAAACTCGCAAAAACTAGATGTTTGATTTGCTTGTTTTGTCGTAAAAATAAGTGGTAATTGTTTTCTAGTTGAGCCCACAAAAACTAGGGTATCAGTTTCCTTATTGAGCTCGCAAAAATAAGGTGTAACAGTTTGCTTGTTGAGCCCGGAAAAACAAGTGTTGTAAATGATTTTCCTTTAAAGTGAGGAGATAATAGATTGAAATTATTTAGTGGATCTAGACTAGTGGACGTACGTCAAGGAGAATCGAACCAATATAAATATTAGGCTTTGTTTTCTCTCTTCCTTTCTCTCTTTATTTTACATTTGATTTGTATTATTGAGAGTGTGAATTGGTGTTTTTAGAGCTTCCATATTTAACTTTGATTTTGGTTTGAAAAGAACTTTATTATTTATTTTAGTTTGCAAAAGATTTTTAACAAATTCTCAAACTTGCTAAAAATTCAATTCTCCCCCTCTTGGATTGCCATTCCATTGTATATTGGGACCAAATATTACACTTAAAGTTGATATCAGAGATTGTGCTCTTGATATTTATTTTTGGCTTAACATCCAAATAGTCAAAGATCCAAAAAATGGCATTTTCAAATAATATTTCAAGGTATAAAGGTTTGGCTATTAATCGTACTCCTTTATTTGATGACAGTGATTATATCTACTGGAAAACAAGGATGAGGGTCTTCCTACAATCAGAAAACATAGACATTTGGGATGTTGTTGAGGAAGGTTCATGTGTTCCAACCAAGTTTGTAGATGGAAAACAAGTGAAGAAGCCAAAAGACAAGTGGAATGAAAATGACAAAAGGTGCATCTCCTATAACCACAAAGCTATGCACGTTCTCTACTGTTGTTTGAGCAAATCTCAGTCCAACAAGGTTCAAGAATGCTTAAGTGCTCAAGAAATTTGATAAACCTTAGAGGTTGCTTATGAGGGAACAAACCAAGTCAGAGAGAACAAAATATCTCTTATTGTTCACAAGTATGAGCTGTTCAAGATGGAGGAAGATGAATATATTCAAGAAATATTTGATTGCTTCAATGATATCCTCAATGGCCTCAAATCTCTTAGCAAATCATACGTAAACTTTGAGATTGTAAGAAAAATTTTAAGGGCTTTGTCAAAAATGTGGGCTTCCAAGAAAGATACAATTTAGAAGCTAATGATCTAAATATGTTGACTTTGGAAGAGTTAATTGGTTCCTTACTGACTCATGAAATGAGTATGGAAGAAGATGATGAGAATGAATGCAAAAAGAAGAAGAAAAAGATGTTGGCATTGCATTTAGAAGCTTTAAAGCATATTGGAAGCTCTAATGAGGATGATTATGAAGAGGTTGATTCCGATGATGTGGAATATCTTTCAAAGAAATTTTGCAGAATTTTCAACAAGAAAAGAGAAGCAAAAGAGGCAAGCAATAAGAAGAGCAAACTCATTTGTTGTGAGTGTAATGAACCAGGTCATGTTAAACTGGATTGCCCATACTTAAATAAGCATAACGAAAGAAAGAAAATGAGATTCCTTGATGATGATTCAAGTTCCAACAGTGATGATGAAGTTGGAGGAACATGCTTGATAGCCCATGCAAATGTGGTACCCTTCTCTTGAACTCAAACTCGTTTTTTCTTTCATTGGTAATATGCATACTGTTTTTATATGATACATATGTTGATTCTCTGTATTTCATATGGGGAGATATTTTTTGATTGATTGATTGCATACATTGAGATTTTATTTTTCAAAAGGGGAGTTACATATTTTTCATGCTTTTAATTGATCTTATATATGCACTTGCTTAGCGGGAGCTTAAATTGTGAGTATCGATTTCTTTGATTGTTTGGGAGAGATTATTGATTTTGCATATTCTTTTTGATGATATAAAAAGGGGGAGAAATGTTACATGAATTTGCATGTAATTTTTTATTTGGTATCATCTTTATTTTGAACATCATGAATATTAATGTGTTAGACTAACCAAGTGACAATAAGTAAAATCCTTGATCAAATTGTTTGTTATTGGTGATTAGAGGTTCAAATTCATATATGTTTTGTCATCATAAAAAAAAGGGGAGATTGTTGAGTTCGATTTTGATGATGATGAATGCAAAACATCCATGAAAGAGTTGCATAAGTGCATAATCTTCGATATGCATCAACAACGCACGTTATTCATTATTAACACACGTAGATTATGTGAAAATGGCATTAAGGAGTGCTAATGTGGAACCAAAGGACTTTGAAGAATCAAATGGATGACAATCAGATACAGTGGCTTTAACGCACATTGAAGACTATCAAAGCACATTATAGAGGGTTCAGAGTGTTAGGAAGAACAATGGTAGGTAAGCAAGGCGCATAGATGATGCAAAGGAAACATCTTTGAAGAAAAAAATGAAGAATGCACGTTATAGATCCTATAATGCACGTTGACAAGGTTCGGATAAAGAAAAAGCCGAGATGCTCCTCGGGATTTGAATTTGAATATTCTCTAGCACACTGATGTGGAAATCAAATGTGCGATCTTGAGATAAAGTCGACAATACATGTAGATGAAGGAACAAAACGCATTGAAGTATCACTGGGTGAATGTGCATTTTTTTGAACAAAGATCAACGATCGTAGAACAAGACACAAGGCACGCTAATAAGATGATCAACGCACGTTAAAGGTGACTAAGGCATGTAGATGCCAATTCTTTCAAGACAATGGCTACTGAAGTTCTTACAAGGCACATAGATTTACTATCAAGACATGCAGAACTCAGTTGGACTAAAGCACAACGCGCGTAAATGGTGTACAATGCACGTTGTTGAAGGTGACATCAATTAAATCAAAAAAAATTCATTTTCTCACAACGGCTACTTTGAGACTTCCAACAACTATATTTCTAAGAATGACTATAAATAGATGTCCCATAGCAGAAAGAAGACAAGAGAGTCATTTGCTATACTTTGTTATTATTGCTTCTCTCTTCTCTACCTTTCTAACCTATTTGAGCTATTTACTTGCTATCAACTATTGAGTTTGTGTCAGATTTAAATATGTTATATCTTTGGGTTGATTTTGTTTCAAGCAAGGTTGTTTGCTTGAGGTAGATAGATTTCCTTGTTGAGCCTTAGAAAAATAAGAGTGGTTGCTAGTGAGCCTTAGAAAACTACAGTATCGGTTTGCTAGTTGGGCCGCAAAAACTAGTAGTTCGATTTTCTAGTTAAACCCGGAAAAAGTAGATGTTTGGTTTGTTTGTTTTATGTAATATCTTGCCTTTTCCGATTAATTATTCCGGTAATTTTTCGTTGAAATGTTTTGAACCAATTAATTATTTTTGAAGGATTTATTTTAAATTTTAAAGTGTTAATTAAATAATTAATAATATTTTGGAGTGTTAAATTATTTTTTTAATGTTGAAAGAAGAAATAAAATAAGTGTAATGGGTGAAAATTGGCCAAAAATGCATGTTTTGAGCTTGAAATGTGAGCTTGGTCGTTCAGTTCAAGTTGTGTGTCGTTTTTGTCCTTGCATGTTGTCCGCACATAGTTTTGTTGTTCATGTGTGTGTGCTGGACCAAAAATTTGAAACGACACCATTTTTGCTTCCTCATTCCAGCACCAAGCGGTGCATTTTGCACCTTTCTTTGTAAGCATAAATCGGACAACCTTCAGTCACTCACTTTCTTCTTCTTAATTTTTTCGTTCTTCATTGTTTCAAAAAACCCAGAAAACCCAAACACTAAAACCCGATTTTCTTCAGTTTTTTTGTCCCTAATCTACTCGTTTCTTCTCTTTTTTTTTTCAAACCGAGGTGAGAACTTGGATATAAGTGATTGTTTTCCTTTATTTATTGTTTTATTTCTGTTGGGTACTTTTTTGATATTGAAATGAGTTAACCATGGATTTGAGACCCATTTTTGATGAATTTCGAACTTGTTTTTGTTGGGCAATGACGGATTGAGGTCGATTGAATAGAAATCTTGTTTAGTTTTGGAAGTTTGGTGGATTTGGTGAAAAAACCCGAACATTTAAGATTTGTTTCGATGGTTTGTGGTTGTTTTGGACAAAACTGAGGTTGGATTAACATTTCTGAGATTTATTTGAATGGATTAGAGTTGATTGAATGGATTAAACATAGTGAGTTCGGTTGAAAATTGTGGAATCCCTATTGAATTGAAGTTTAGAGACCATTGGGTGTGATTTTCTGTCAAAGGATTAAATACAAAATTTTACATGACGTGATATTTGACTTTGGAACAAAATATAATTTTTAAAAATAAAGATCCAGAATTGTGTTTTTAAGAAATTAAGATTAGAATTGTAATTTTAAAAAATTAGAGAATTAATTTATAATTTTAAAATACTTATAGGACTAATTTATAAATTCTGAAAAGTTGAAGACTAATCCATAATTTTTTGAGGTTGTAGTTACTAAAACATAATTTTATAAAAATTGAGGGACTAAACTGTAATTTTACATAGATTTCAATTTCGAGACGAGAGCGATATATCTCCGATCGAAATAGGTTTTTCAACGTCGAACAAGTATTTACATTTGCATTTCATACATTTGGTACCACCACAGTACCAGTATCATATTTTGGCCTTGTCTGATTTATATTTTTTCAGCTTTCTATTCTTGTCATCAAGATCAACCACTTACTAGTGGTGCTTAATTGGTCTAGCTTTGGACTTCAGGTGAGTGATCTGTGGTTTAAACATATAGACCACGTCTTCTCAATATTATTGTTTGTGTTGTGTCTGAATCTTTATCTGTAATTTGACTAATAATTATTTGGTAAAATAATAATCCGACTTCTGTGATAAATATTGTTTAGTAATTTATTTTTGAACTCCGATATATATTTAAATAAATATTAAATATATATTTTAGTAAAATAATTATGTTTTGTATGTTTGTCTGCTATAAAATATTATTTTATATATTTTTTGATTCGAGACACCTACACTATGAGGATAAGCGTAGTTTGTGGTATACCATGGCGAAGGTCTAGTTACTAGGATAGTTGGTAACCATGTGTCTTGCTAACACATGTATGCTAATTTATTTTTAGTAGCGATGATCCACTTATGATTTGAGGCTGATCATAGTCCCATTACTGGATATATATATATATATATATATATGTATGACCGTATGTTGTCTGCTTTGTTTGAAATGATTTGAAAATGTTTTCAAGAATATTATTAGTAGTTTGTAAATTATATTAAATATATACGTTTGGTATATTTTTGAACTATCTTCAAAATAGTTTATCTGTTGTCCTTCACTGAGATTTATCTCACCCCACTCCTTAATATTTCAGGTACACTTTTGGCGTTCAGTACTTGTTCGACCCCTGGTACTCAGTGAGGCATTCTTTTGATAGCGAGTGCACTTTTTATCGAGCTCTGTATATTTTGTAGTAGAGCTTCATACCGATTGCTGTTGGATTATGGGATTTACGTTTTGTATTTTGATTTTATGATATTATGCTTTCCTTTTGTTATACTTATACATATTTGTATATATGTATATATATATATTTCTTATATATATGTACATTTTAAATTATAAATTGTTTTTATTATTTATCTGTAATGATTTAATAAATGTTTTTACTAATTGAATAGTTTGGTTAGAATATATGATCTTCGAGGATTGTGCGAGATGTGCCGGACTTCTTTAGACGGTTTATCTCGTACGCTGATCATTGTCCGATTTTGGGTCATGGCTGTTTTGTCATGAAAACAAGTGGTAACGGTTTTCTAGTTGAGCTCACAAAAACTAGGGTAACAGTTTTCTTGTTGAACTCGCAAAAACAAGGTGTAACGATTTACTTGTTGAGCCTGCAAAAATAAGTGTTATAAATGATTTCCCTTCACCTGGAAGTAGGGAGATAATTGATTGAAATTCTCTAGTGGATCTAGAGGAGTTGATGTAGGTCAATGAGTACCGAACCATTATAAATATTGGACTTTGATTTCTCTCTCCCTTTCTTTCTTTATTTTACATTTGATTTATATTATTGAGAATGTGAATTGATGTTTTTAGAGTTTCTGCATTTAACTTTGATTTTGGTTTGAAAAGAACTTTGTTATTTGTTTTAGTTTGTAAAAGATTTTTAACAAAGTTTCAAACTTGCTAAAAATCCAATTCACCCCTTCTTGGATTGTCATTCCATTGTATATTGGGACCAAATATTACACTTACAATTTATATTATTGTGTATGGATTGGATCTTTAGTTTTAAGTTGCTTCCGCATTTAACTTTGATTTTGATATAAAAAAATTTTGATATTTATTTTAATTTGCAAAAGATTTTAATCAAATTTTTAACTTGTTAAAAATTCAATTCACCCCTTCTTGGTTTGTCATTACTTATTGGGACCGGAACTTACATCAAGTGTAAGGAACATAACTTGATTTTAGCTTTGAACGACAATGGAATATAAAAATCATAGCTTTTAAGACGATTTAATGTAATTAGACTTTGTTAAAATGTGTTAGTTAATAGCAACGGGGTCACATCATGATTATTTTGTGTTGAAGATTGAGTCTTTCAGATTGTTTTAGGTAGATTAGGGTTGGTTAATTTGTAGGAACAATTTATATACATTTCAAATGTAAATCATGCAAAAAGGTCAGATTTTTGCTCCTAAAATCTAGAAAAGACAAAGTTCGACGCACATCCCTTTCAAATAAGGGGATATCTGTCGATCGACAAGGATACAAGTTCCACATTGACATGTGTTGACCCTCGGTTGATGTATGTCCATAGCTTGAAGGATGCCAAACGCTCATCCCCTCCTTCCATATGAAGCGTAAATGAGTTTGACAATCTTTCTCCATCCATTTTGTATGTGATTGCATGCATGTGTCATAGCAGCGAAGGAATTGTATGGTCACACCTTTGGTTACTCCATCTCCTTATTTTTTCTGACATAAAAAATGTAGTTCGATTAATTAGAGCATTGGATATTTTTTTTTATCAAAATCAAGGTTCTAGAAAATTAAACAAGGGTTGTGATTAAAATTTCTATTATTATATAAATTTTATAAATTACATTTTTCCAAAAATTTAACTCCATCAATAAATAAAGTTAATGCACAACCAATTAATGGGATTTTGTTTGAATATGAAGGGTTGAAAACACCGATGGTCACCCAAAATTCTGACTTTGTACGCAAAAGTCAGTCAAATAATTTTTTTCGGGCATGTCAGTCAACCGACTGAAATTGCACACCCATACCAGCTGACTACGTTGGAGTCCATGTCATGCCACAATAGATGCCATAGATGCGAAGGATGCCACGTGGCACTAAAATTGACTTAAAAAACAAAAAAAAAAAGTTTCCACAAACGACGTTGTACGCACACTCTCCAAATCTATCTCTCACTTCCCATTCCCATTCTACACTAACCCTAAATTGCTCTCTCAACAATTTCTTCCTCTCTCAACCCGAGGTTCTCTCTCGTTCGATCCACTATATCTCAACGCTCTTTCTCTCGCCCTTCGCTCTCTACCACCGACGACACTCTCTTTGTCTCATCACTCTGTATGGGTTTAAGGGATGATCTCTCCGGCGACGCTCTTTACCATCAGAGAAGATCTTCGTCGACACAAAAACAAAGATGGGAAGGGCGTTTAAGGGATAATTCCAATGATTGGTCTTATGAATGTTATGAGTTTTAGAGAAGTTAGAGAGAGATGGAGAGAGAGAGAGGATAAAGAGGCAACGAAGGACTGGAGAGGTGGTGTGGAAGGAGGACTAGAAGAGTGTTTGGTGGATCTCTGTAAGAGAAATAGGGTGATGAATGGTATTTTTCCAAAAGTGCAGATGGGTTTTCTCCTTGACATTTTCATGGCTTCTTCAATTGGGGTTTATTGAGTTGTTAGAGATTGTGGCTTCTTCAATTATCACTTCTACTATGACTGTGCATTTCTTTTGGAAGTGCATATGGGTTTTATGAACCAAGTCAGAAAGTTGGACAATCCAACTAGCATAATTAACTTTGATGTATGGAAGGATTTGCGGGAGTAGCAACTAAGATTTTGATGAACATTAACATATCCATCTAAAAATTTGATTAGTACAATCTTTCAAGTTTAGGATTGATTTCGAGGTGCTAAATCTAGTGGCTTTGGGTTTGTCTATACATGTTTTCTTTATTTTTTAATGAGGCTGGACTCATTTTGCGGAGTTTACAGTTATAGTGGTGAATAAAGATCCAAAAAGATCAAAATACTCTGGTTGGTTGATTAAATGATAATTTGTCTATATAACAAAGTTTTGGCTTCAGTATTAACTGGAATGATTTTTTTTTCCATATACATTCCATAGATTATGGATAAAAGAGCATGACTGGGAATTTAAATAATTAATTTATGGAGCTATCAAAAATGTAAATAACCTTAAATTTGGATTATCTCCTGTGAGGTACTCTGGTGGAAAGGAGCACTCTCTCAGTGTCTTCCATCCGGGTTCAAGATACACCAATCTCTTTGATTGACCTCAGATATCTTCGCGTCAATAGACTAACGTCAGCTCCTAGCAGGTGTCGTGGTGAGTCTCCTTCGATCATCACCGAGCAAAGCAACATTCCACGACGAAGAGTATTTGCCTGCATTGTCACTCCCAGCAGTGGTACACCACTACTGTAGTCCCAGGCTCCTCTTTTTGCTGACAAAAAAACCCTTAAATTTGGATTAACACCCATGTCGTTTTCAATTTGTTAAATTATGCACCTCCTGGGAGGTGGTCTGGCAGAAAAGAGCACTGTCCCAGTGCCTCCCACCCGGGTTCGAGACACACCCGTCTCCCAGGTTGGTCTCGGATATCTCCGCGTCAATAGGCTAACGCCAGCTCCTAACGGATGTCGCGATGAGTCTCCCTCGGTCACCACCGAGCAAAGCAACATTTCACGGCGATGAGTATTTGCCTGCATGGTCACGCCCAATAGGGGTACGCTACTACCGGCATCCTTCAGCTCCCCTTTTTTGCTGACAAAAAAAACTTGTTAAATTATGCTTTCATTTTTTATGTGAAATCTGGGTGCTACGTGACAAATTGTCTATGTGGCACTTAACGCATTTGTGTCATCTGAAGTGGCATGACGTTGACACAAACGTGGTCATTTGGCCGGACAGTTGGCACGGGTAGGGTGGTAATGACTTTGGGTGAGCAATTTTAGTCGGTTGAGTGACTTGTTCAAAAAAAAATTATTTAAGTGACTTATGCACCGAGTCAGAAACTTGAGTGACTGTCGGTGTTATTAACCCGAATATGATGGTGCGCTTGTAGATTTTTCTACACCTTAGGGACTAAATAGTTAAATTACCCAAAAAACCCCGACCAAAAAATAAACCAGACCGACAAACCGAAAAACCCAAAATAGTTTTTATTTTTAAACTGATATCGATTTTTATCTAGTTGATATTTGAAGATAGAAAAATATCTACGGTCCAAGTAAAGATAAAATATAAACGTCCCACATTAAAATAATAAATAAATAATAAAAAAACTACACAATCCCTTATAAATTCCACGAAACTCCCAGAAAACGCATCCAGAGTCGCTGATTTCATTATTACCCTATTCTGTTTTTCACTTCTGTCTTCTCGACACAAACCGAAACTTAGCTTAAATATGTACGGTCAAGACAACGGATCTGATCCTCCATCCTACGGCGGCGGAGGAGGCTATGCAGGAGGAGGCGGTGGTGGAGGATACGGTGGTGATGGAGGTTATGATGGACGTGGAGGTCGTGGCGGTGGCGGTAGAGGAGGTGGAGGATATGGTGGTAATTCGCAAAATCGAGGTGATTATTTGTTTTTTTCTAATTAGGTTTTGTAATTAGAGTTTGAAGCTTCAAATTTCAGTCTTTTTGGCCCAATTTCTAACCTTTGGATCTGATCTGCAGGCGGTGGAGGATATCAAACTGGAGATCGTGGAGGACGAGGTGGCGGAGGTGGCCGCGGAGGAGGTGGCCGCGGTGGTAGTGGCAGAGACGGTGATTGGCTTTGTCCAAACCCTAGGTAATTCTTTTTTTATTCAACTTTTCGATCCAGGTTACATGGGTTGAATTAGTTAAATTTTTCATAGTTTAATTGGTATTTGAAACTCGACGAGCGTTAATTTCTATTTGATTATGGCGTATCTGTTGTATAGCTGTGGAAATTTGAACTTTGCGAGAAGAGTCGAATGTAACAAATGTGGTGCTCCTTCCGCTGCTGGTGCCCCTGCTGGTGGGAACAGTGATCGTAGTGGTGGTGGTTATAATAAAGGTGGAAGTGGAGGCGGATATGGCGGTAATCGAGGGGGAAGAGGTGGTAATTACGATGGTAATAGAAGTAGCAACTACAATGATGGAGGTAGAGGTGGTAGTTATGATAATAGAAGCGGAGGTGGCTCTTTTAGTGGTAATCAAGGGCGAGATGATGGTCGTTATAATCAGGGTCCTCCACCTGCGCCCCTATCTTATGGTGGTTACGGAGGCAACATTCCTCCTTCTAATTCATATGGTGGGAACGCTAGTTATGGAGATGTTCCTCCTCCTACGAGCTATACTGCTGGACCAGCATCATTTTCTCCGTCTGAAGGTGGCCCTGCAGTTGGTTATCATAGTGAATCAACGGGTGATGCAAGGAGTAGTGGACGAGGTGGTCCTCGTCATGATGGTGGTTATAGTGGTGGTAATCGATACCAAGGAGGTGGTGATTATGGCAGTGCTGCTGCTGATGCCCAGGCTAAAGTTAAGCAGTGTGATGAGAATTGTGATGATTCTTGTGACAACGGAAGAATATATATTTCCAACTTACCACCTGATGTGACTGTTGAAGAACTGCAAGAACTTTTTGGTAGCATTGGACTGGTAACTCCAAATATTTTATTTTAGACATGAATTCCTATCCTATGGACATACAGTTGCTGATTTAAATTTCTGTTTTTTTTTTCAGGCCTGCTTTTAGTAAATACTTGCCATTTAATCTGATTTTATCTATACTTTGCTTACGTGTATTTATAATTTTCAGATGGTACAACTGATATCTGTGATTTGCAGAATAACCTTGTTAACTTTTATTTATTTATTAATATATTGGACAACAGTATGCCTTATCTAGCTATATAAAACTGGCCATCTTTACTACCAGGATTATTTAGCTGAAATTCATTCCTTTGATCTAGTTTGTCAAATAAAGGAGTTGTTTTAGAGAGAATTCATAATTATTTTTGTACTAATAATGATATTTTATGGAATTTTTAAAGTGCTATTTTTATGTAGGTTGGAAGGATTAAACAGAAGAGAGGCTACAGAGATCAGTGGCCCTGGAATATAAAAATATACACGGATGAGAAGGGGAACAATAAGGGTGATGCTTGTTTGGCTTATGATGATCCATCTGCTGCTCATTCTGCTGGGGGTTTTTTCAATAGTACTAACTTTATCACTGTTCTTTTTAGCTTTCTGTTAAAAAAATTATTTTTGTTGATACCAGATTCTTTAATTCTTTAAATGATGCTTATTACACGTTCTCTTCTCCAGATTATGATCTGAGAGGTCATAAGATCAGTGTTGTAATGGCAGAGAAGTCAGCACCAAAGCCTTCATATAACCATGGGTATATTCACTAGCCGGGCATTTCCTTATTTGACTAGTAAATAGTATTTATCGGTTTGATTGCATTGCATTTGTTCCTTATAGATTCTGAGTTGCAACTGAGTTTGTGAAAGGTTTTTCCCCCATATTGGGTCTCCTTTCTGTTGTGTTTTTGTGGTTGATCTTTTCTTTTGCTGGTCAATGGCAGGTAGGGTAGATTGTGTATATTAATTTTCTTGATATACTTTTTTCTATAAGTTTTTTGATATTCTTATTTGTGTGTAATAATGATCTATAAAAAAAGGGTCACATGTAGACCTTAGATTATTTTTTGTGCAATTTGTAGACTTGAGAACACACTGTATAGCTTATGTTTCCCTTTGGTTAAAAAAAATTTATGTTTTAGAGACCAAGAAGTCATTATCATGTATCATGGGAAGATTTTGTCTATGATTTTCAATTTCAGTCTGTTGCTGATGAAATTATTCTGGGTAAATTTAGAATCAAATAGTCAAGTTAGCTTTAGATTGCACGGAACTAGATTTAGTTTGGCATACTTAATAAAATGTGAGTCTTCGATTGATAGTTATGCATGCTAGTTGCTTCATTTTTTTATTGTTTCTTCTCTGGAAGCTTATTATTGGTTGTTTGTTCACGCTTGAGTTTATAATGTTGCAAACTTTGATAGTTGTGTTCAATATTAACTTGCGTGCAACAAAAATGATATTCTTCTCCCATGAGATTGAAGCACGCATATAGTTGTTGAATGCATTATTAAATATGCTTGACCATTATTTTGTTTACCGTCTCCGGTGTGGGAGTTTCCTTAAATTTGTTTTGAGGCTTTGTTTCTGACTAAAATATATTGCGACAGAGGTGGTGGAAGAGGTGGCTATGGTGGAGGGGACCGTCGCAGAGACAATTACAGAGATGGTGGAAATTCTGGCCCTGATAGGCATCAACATGGTGGAAACCGTTCTCGCCCTTATTGAGTTTTTCAGCACAGCATTTGTACTAAAATTGTGGTCAGGGGATTTAGTTATGTTCCATTCCCTGGGTTGTTCTTGAACTGGAGACTAAGAGGTAGGTTGTTCACCAGCACTGAGCAATACCCCTTTTTCTCCTTCTGTTAACCTGTTGCTATTGGAGGGGTTTTGTTTTATGCATGGGATTGATCTGATTGTCTGGATGTTTTTATAGAGGCTAGTGGATAAACTCCAAATTGCTTGCTGCTAAGGTAGGTTGATATTTTCAGGTGAGTGTAGCTCTTTCAAAATTATACTCCTCTGTTTCAAATGTCAGCAATGGTGCATTGTGAATTAACTTCTGCATGCTTCATTTTATGTGCTATTGGAACTTGCATTTCTGTGCATTACCTAAGAAACTTGTTGCATCAACAAACTAATTTCCAGCTTGGAAAACCATATGGGGTGATTTAGCCCGATTACCCTGAGTTGTAGCTTTAAATCTGATTCCCTCTGTGTTTTAAAAACCTACGCGGTTCTGATTTGCTCATTGTATTAGGCACAATCCATGTTAGTTCCGAGGGACAGAATTTGAAGCTGGGGAGGAAATCAATAGGTTCCAAAACTCACGGAGGAAAAATCGGGGTGCTCAGGGTAGTTCACCTGAGACTATTAGTGCTCTTTCCCTTCCCGTTTACGCATCTGGCCCAAGAAACTTTTGGTTATCTTTTGGTTAAAAATTGAATGTCTTTGATTAGTCTAGTCACGTAGCAATTAGAAAATTTTGGTTTGGGAACTGTTATTTGATTTTACGAAGTCAGCTGCATGTTTTGTCAGTAGATTTGATCTTATTCTAGCCGTGAAAGGGGCCTTTGTTAATTTAGAGCGTAGTGTGGCTTGGTGATTTGTGTTGGTTCATTAAGTTTCTTGGAGTGCGTGAAAGAATACTTAGGAATATCCTTGTGATATTTTTAGGCTGAGCACATCTCCAAGGGTCAGAAGTGTTGGGAATATAATGTGAGGGTCATTGGTTTTTGCGCCTTAATTGCTGCATCTACTTTCTACTCGATTCAATGGAGAGTACTTGGCTTGTATTACATCAGTGGCGACCCTCTTTGTGCCGCGTGCCATGAGCATTGCCAGCCGATCTTTTGCTATGGACTCGATACTTTCTTCTCATTTCTTCTCTAGATGATGAATTCTCTGCCTTTTGAATGGATTTATACTTGGTTTATATATAGGTTTTTAAAAAGATTTAGATTATTCTGTGGCCGTTCTGCTTGTATCTTCTACTCCATTGACATTTTGTATGTTTCTTAATCAATTAAATAAGTGGATGTCCATTCTGCTGTAATATTTTATAAGGTCGTTTACTCCACACCATCGTTCCGTTTACGAACGTGAATATGTTGAGATTAAACGTGAATGTATTATATATTGAGATTATACGGGAAAATTTTTCGATAAAGGTGAATTTTCTGTTGAAAGTATAATGAATGTGAAATTGACCCTTTAATTAACCCTAGTTCTTTTTTCTTGAAAAAAAGAAATGTACTCCAATAATCTTTGCGTAAGTTAAGTCGATTGTATAAAGCTCCTAACTTGAGGACAAGAGGAGATGAACAATTGAATATTTGAACAACAATTTCGTTGTCCTAGTATAGGGGTATACTGATTTAGCTAAAATAAAAATTTAGAATTTTTTTTATCGTTGGGAATGTGATGATGAATTCACAAAACTCAAAAGAGTACTTGTCTTGAATAGTGGGTTAAAGATCTCTTAGTATTAAGGATTGATTAATATCAGAGTTATTTGGGCATGTGTATATTAATCTAGCACTTGTCGGAGTTATTTGGGCATGTGTATATTAATTTTGTACTTGTCTGCGCAAACATTTGATGAAGTTATTTGTATATTGATGTTGTACTCTTTTGTATCCGTTCATATCTTTTGTTGTATTCATTTTATACTTATTTGTATTCATCTTTTACTTGTTTGTATTCGTTTGTTACAAGTCTTGAGGGTTGGGTATGTATTAAACTTATTTTTTTTTTAGTCGAGTATACTTGCAATACACATTGTGCATATATTCTTTTTGTAAAAAAACTGCACACACCCCGAGATTCGAACTCGAAACGTCCTCCCGTAAACAATGAGAGATTATCGCCGAGCCCGCCCCTTAGAGCTACACATTGTGCATGCAAAATTAAATAAAAATGCTTTTTATTATTATTTGTGTAAGAAACATTTGTATAATGAATGTTTATTTTATACTTGATACATTAGATGGCAAATAGAATATTGTAATTATAAGAAAAACTTGTTACAACACTAACATTTGATGAAGTTACATGTGTATTCATTTTTTACCCATTTGTATTTGTCCTTGCTCATTTGTATTCGTTCTCTTGTGTTGTACTCATTTATATTCGTTTTGTACTTGTTTGTATCTGTTTATATCTTGTGTTGTCCTCAATCACCAAAACGCAACAAGCCTTGGGGCCTGTGTATGTATTAAGCTTTTTTTCTTCTTAGTTGACTATACTTACACTATACTTTGTGCATACAAAATTAAAGGAAAATGCTTCTCATTATTATTCATATAAGAAACACTTGTATCATGAATATTTATTTTATACTTGATACATACATGGAAAATGAAATACCGTATTTATACGAAAAAACTTGCTACATCAAGCATTAAAATTTGAGAAATTACATGTAGCCATTTTGCATTCATTTTCATTTGTCTTGTACTCACTTGTATTCATTTTGTCTTGTGTTGTACTCATTTTGTGTTAAGTTTGTTGTCCCAAGATGGCAATTCAATAGGAGAGATTGGATTTCTTAAAAACTTGTAAGATCTTTTGCAAATGTAACAAGAAAACCAAAAGAATCCAATATATATTTAAAATCAAAGTGACTTCAGCAATAAGCACAATAAACCAATTCACATTCAAAGCAAATAATTTAATAATGAAATAAGATAGTAATGAATATAAAGAGTTAAAGGAAAGAGAGAATCAAGCCATCAATTTATAATAGTTCGGTTCTCTTTGACTTATGTCTACTCTTCAAACCGCCATCGAGAAGTTGAATTCACTAACTCTTCACTTTCAGGCAGATAAAAGCCTTTGTACAAATCTCTTGTTTTCAAAGGCCACAAGGAAATCTTTTGGGATCAAATAGGAAATTTTACGCAACTATAGTTTTTGCGGGCTCAACTAGTAAATCTTGCACCACTCTAGTTTTAGCGAGTTCAACTAGGAAACCTTAACTCTCCATTCAAAGATACAGAAATGTGTATGAAACCCTCTCTAAAAAGGATGTGTAAATCTAAGTTCAAAAAGAGAAACTAGCTTAACACAAATATTTTGGCAAGAATAGCTCTTAAAAAGAAGTATGTAAGTGAGGATCAATTCTTTTTATCTTTCTTGTGTTTCTTGGGTCCAATTTATAGCAAAAAATGTCTTCAAGACCGTTAGAAAATTTTTCGCCGTTGGAGTTGCACAAAGATTCGTTGAAGATGAATCATGAAAGTATGTTGAAGTTTTTAGTCTTCATTATTTGACTATTAAGGCCATTAGTCAACTACCATCATCGGATTCACTTCTGTCCACTTGGGTAGTTGACTACCAAGCTTCACCGATCGACTATCAAGATCAAGTATTAATTAAATGACCGTTGTTTTTTAAAAACTTGACTTGTATGTCACGCAAAGGGTCTGTTGTGTCAGTTTTGAGCTAATCATGACTTTGTTAGTAGACTACCCAAACCTTTCCTTCCATTAGTTGACTCATAGGGTTATTAGTCGACTTACAACCATTGTTTTTGAATCTCTCTGTTCATCATTCGACTACCCAGAGTGCTAGTCGACTACCACCATCTTGGATCATTTTCTATCGAGTTCTGCATGCACCAATCGACTTCTACAGATTGTGAATCGACTCCTAGACTTGAAATTATGACTTTATCATCTCCAATATTATTTGTGTTATAAAATAAATTAAAAAATTATTTGTGTTGCACATAGGTGGTGCTAATTAGCATTTTTGTTATTTGTAATGTGCTTTGCCAATTATTTTATAATGTTAACTTGTACAATTTATGCACCTTTTGCATGTTTCGTTGGTTTTCCCTCTACTTTTTCCCTTACTTATTTTATGCTTAATATATAGTCAAATTGGATTCTATAAGAATACATCGAATGAAATTTACAAAGAGTAACACATCCACACTGCTATAATTTAAACAAAAATAGAAAAATTGAGGAATATAGTATGTATATGACTAGCAATACCAATATGGGAAAAATAATTCCAAAAATCTGATAAAAAAAGAATATAAACAAATTAATACATCGTTGCATTTATTCATTGTATCACAAAGTGGATCGGCAAACAGGGATATATCATTCAATCCAATAATTGCAACAATTGGACTCTTGATTCAATGTGAAAACTGGGGGTCTTGTGGTTGAATTTGACGTGTAGATGTATGTACTAACCCGATCTACTTGCTTGTGCGTATTAAATAGGAAATCTTCACCGTCAACAAAATAGAATTTACGATTTACTTAATTCATAAGATAATCCGTTCAGCCAAAGACCAACTAGATGAGTTGCATCCTGCGGAAAAAAAAAAAAAATCCTTTTTAGGCATCTGATGGAGCGTATCGTGTTGGCTGGCTGGCCGGATTCCTTCCCTGAGGAGCTTCGAGAACTCTACAGCCTATTTCCCATCTAATCGACTTCTTGCTTCTCGAAGTGGGTGACCACTCTTTGTAAAAGAAAAAAAAAAGCTCCTGAGCTTCAAAGAATTGCATTCCATTTTCGCGAATGCTTCAACTCAACAATGTTCAGCTAGTACAATGTTCATCTTTTATTCCCACCCCCTTAAACTAGTATCTCAACAGTTTGGACAGAAAGGTAAGCTTAAATTCATTGTACTAGCTGCTCAAACTGGTGTTCGCCCTTTTAACTACAAATGGATTAATTTCCCCCAGGTGCTAACCTCTCCCAACTTCTGGGATGAACTCCAAACAAAGCTGCTACGGCGCTTGCATACTCATCTGTGTCTGTACTTACTGTACATCATAAGGACCGCTCGGCATTGCTCCCGATACAAAAGGAGAGGCAGCAGCAATACGTCCCTGACAGAAAATGAAGTTGGTTAATAATGATCTCATGTTTGGCAGTCAAAGGTCAAATTTTGTTCAAACACACGTCCTAGTACCTGAGGTAGGAACACGAGAAGAATTTTCCTCTGGATACAGGTGAATTAATGCGGTAGTTTTGCCATAACAAATCAAAAAGAAGGGGAAAAAATAGACGTGGAGGAAAGTTGCTTTCCGACATTGCTAATCACAAATTTTCTTCTATTCACAGTCCACCATACAATTTTTATTTTTCAAGTACAAACCAAATATAAACTTTATGATCAAGTCCAAATCAGGTAGCTTTTAAGCTTAGCTCCTAAGCATAACATTCCTCTTAGCTCCTAAGCATAACATTCCTGCGATATGGATAAATACAGGATCAGGTTTATCTTACAGTTCTAAATTTATTCACCACGATGAAGTAGGCAACAAACAAGATTTTTAAAGCAACTTCATTGTATTGGCTAAAAGATATTTCTTTTTATACCTACAGTTACTTGTTTTATGACAAAAAAGAAGAGTGAGACAATTTCTAGTACTGATTAATTTGATGACGAACACTTGGAAAGATGTGTGACATCTTGCTGCTACCCTCAATTTCTTCACTATTTAATGATTAGGATATATGTAAGTTACAAACAAGAAAAGAGAGTTGACATTACAGCATATAATGCAATAGAATATGAAATGCATATGACAATTGTTTCCCTAGGGCAATGTATGCCAACTAGCATAATCCTGCAAAGTACTGTGAATTTAACTTCAATGTGAATAAGCAAGCATATAGAAAGCTTTTCATTGTATTACAAGCTGATCGTAAAGCTAATGTAGAATCTCCATTGCTGTGTTCCAACCCAAGATGACGAGCATAATAGAAAATTTCAAATCATTGGAATGGATGAGGAAATATCAGAGCACATACCTGACGCGTTGCATAAGGATCACGATACAAATTCCCTCCATAAGCAACTTCAGGATTAGCATAGCTTCCAGCATATCCAGGATCTGGACATAGACACAATTGAGATAACTTTAACTTGTTTTTACCAGTCCATCAAGTCGTCAAGCTAACATTTCGTACAAATCAGCATTTCAATACGTGTAGTTGAGAGAAAATTTACTTGGATTAGGTACCACTGCAGCAGCAGCTGCCGATGCTCTTTTCTCAGCGGTACTCAACTCAGCACGAAGCCTTTCAATCTCACGAGCCAATGCAATCATATTTTTCTCCATTGTCTGCCTGTGCTCATTGTTACTCGCTGCTGTCTTCTTCTCACATTCCATAGCAGCCCTAATTGCATTCAAGAGGAAATTAGACCTCCCTACTTCTTTAGGGAATCACAGAAGTCCATAATAAACTAGGGCTAACTTTCCTTACTCCTTTAAACTCCCAAACAAGGGCCAACTTTCTTTAAAAATCTTATGCCTGGTTTCATAGTTTGAATTATTTTGCAACAAAACGTAACGAGATAGAAAAAGAAAGAACTAGAATTAATTCCAACTAGCAATTAATTTTCCGTTAGTTTTAGTCTCCTCTTAATGTTCATACATACATTCCGAGACTACTTCAATGCCACTAAACCAAATCTAAGTGGACATGGAAATGAAAAATTAGGCAATGGAGTTACCTTCCTTTTTGAATCTCTCTCTTCAAATTCTCAATCTCAGCCTTTACCACAGACACCTGCGATGCCTCCTTCCTTCCCTTCGCAATGTCCTCATTAATCTTCTCCAATTCCTCACTAAGCTCTCGTCGATCCTCCGAAAGCTTCTGTACATCCCCTCGCACCTGTACAAGCTCCGCACTCATCTCATCAATAACCCTAACCTCCGCCTCCAACTTCAACGACCGCTCGTACACCTCCCGCACCTCCGCGTCCCTCTCCGCCTTCACCTCCGCCTCTGCGGCCGACAAGTGGCGGATGTCCTGGTCGGCAAGTGCGAGCTCTTGTTTGAGTGCCACGTGTGCGACTGCTAGACGCTGGTTGTCGTGGAGGAGGTTTTGTATCTCGTGGTGCTGAATTCCGATTTGGTCTTCGAGGATTGTTGACCGTGAGGTTCGGGCGAAGGTTACAGGGAGTCTGGTTTGGAGGTGATGGTCGTCGAGCCGATGTAGTGGTTCCCGGCTTGGAGGAAATTCGCGGAGGCGCGATGAGTTTGGTGGCTGGTGGCGGCGTCCGGCCATGTTTTGTTTTGATTAAATTTGTTCAAGGGAAAAATATATGAAGGGGCTCGGTTAGCAAAGAAAACATTTACTCGTTTGTAAACACAATATGCAAACACAACATTTTACATTTAATATTTTGCGTACTTAAAAAAAATGAAGGGATGCCCTTGGCAAAGAAAACATTTACTCGTTTGACAAACACAACATGCACATAAAATATTTAATATTTTATGTACTTAAAAGATGAATTTTTTTATTTATTATTGTAAAATTATTATTAATCATTATAAAAACTACATAAAATATATAAAATATTATTCTTTCCAAACAAACTCTTAGTATTTTTAGAGCATTTAACATGCTAAATATATAATATACTTATTTGTTAACTGCTCTTTAGTATGATGTTGGAACTTATGAAATGCCATTGTTATTCTCATTTACAATTACTTTTTGAATTACACAATTTTTTAGAAAAAGAACAAATTAAAATTTCATTTTATTTTATATAAAATAAAAAATTATATCACCTCTTATTTTTATTATTTAAAAATATATAAACTTTTTTATATTATATGTTAAATACAAAAGACACTTTTAAAATAAGCCCAAAGATAATATAGTTATGGGAGTCCTTTGTTGGGATCTGTCTTTCACAATTTTGGGCCGTGTGAAGACTTATTTTTTAAGGGTAAATTACACCTCTTTACGCCTGGTCCAAAATAAAACTCAAATGTTATCTTTTGTTTTAATACTTTCTAGAACATCATTTTCTAAAAAAAAAGAATGCCACCTTTTGACTTTTTATGAGAAATTGATTTTAATTTCTTGCAAAAACAATAAAAAAAATATCCTAAAAAGAGTTGTCAGCAGAGCATGCATAATTGGTGTACAAAACATGTCCCAATGTAGACACGCCTAAAATTAATATTTATTTTTTTATAATAAAATAATTGGTTATATTTATCACAAAATATCAATTTTTAAATTAATTATAAGTTTTAAGTGTGTACAAGAGTGTACCCATGTATATATAACGTGTACAAACATTCTCTAATATTTGTTTAATCAAATTTTTAAAGTTGTACACAAGGTGTACGCTTGTGTTTAAATTTAATTTTGTAGGTGTATCATCCAATTTTGCGGCTACTAGTAATATTTTAGGGACTTTTGTGAAATTATTTAGGGATTGGAGGCTCATCTTATCATTTTTACCAAACTTTAGGGGCTAGGATTGCAGTTTCGCAGAAAACAAATTCACAGCAGCTAAGGTTAGCGCCTTCCTCCTACCGCTGTTGAGTCTAATTTTGATGATGATGACAACAAAACATCCATAAAATAAGGAAGACGTTAAATAGTTGATGAAAAAGGTCGGATTACATGCTTTACGCCCTTAGAATCTTGAACAACACGTAGAACCAAATGCAATGGAGTCAGTAAATTCAAGGAGATTATCTACGCACGTTAATTGGACGTAACACACGTAGAAGCTCAGTTTCAGGAGTCAGTGAGTACCAGTTGTTTTTCTAAGCACACAGAATTGGAAATTAAGCATGTAAAGCCTGAAGAGTCCTTGATTAGAAAAAAATTCATGAAATTTGTCAGGGCACATAAAAGTCCAAGGGAAAACACGTAAAATGGTAAAGGTGCAAACTTTGAAGATGCTGATCTTCGCGCTCGCAGAAGCCACAACACATGTAAAATGCTAAAGGTGAAAACTTAGAAGTGTTGGGTTTCTTATGTGAATAAACATCTAATATGCGCAGCGAAAAAACAATAATATCACACAAGAAACACCCAGGAACACTATATGTAATCATAATTAATAGAGCAAGGCCGAACTTGTGTACCTATTTACTTTTCCAAATTGTTTTCTCCAAAACAAAGCTGGAATTTCTGAATTGCTTCATTTGATTTGTGTTGAGCCGAATACTATTGACAATAGGGACTGCCAAAAGACGACTCCCCTCTACTCACACACACACAAGATCGTTGATTAGGATAATGTCTGCTAGCACTTCTTTTAGAATCTCTATTCTAAAACTCACAAATAATTTTCTCTCTTTTATTTGTGGCAATCACAAATTCGGCCAAGCCATGAAAGAATAGCAAGGAGTGCACTCTATTTATAGGCATAAGAGGAGACCTAAATAGGTGCATAACAAGGCCAAAATCCCTCTCTCCTTGTCCTCCAAGAATTCAGCATCTTCCTAATCTAGAAGGAGTGTGCTGAATTCCTAATCTAGTCACACTAGGGTTTGCCATTCTTGTCTCACAAGAATAATCACTTCTTAATTAATTTTGTCACATACAAATTAGGGTTTTATTTTTCTTGTCACACAAGAGTAAAACTTCAAATTATTCATGGACTCCTAATTAGTTAGTGCATGTGCCGAATTCATCCTTGTCAAACAAGGAAATTGACTTCGAAAAAATAGGAGAAGTGGTGTGTGCTGAATTTCTTCCACCTAATTAGGATGAGTGTGCCGAATTTTCTCACTCCTAATTAGGTTAGGTTATGCCAAAATTCTAATAGGTTTGATTAATATTATTGGGCTTTTAATTATATGATACATTATCATTTAATAAACCACTCATATGGGCTGAATAATGTCACACATAATTAAATACCCATAACCATAATAACTAGTGATTTATATTAAAAGCCCATTACATTAATGAACTATGTATTAAATTTTATTTAACACATAAATCATAAAAGCCTGAATTATTATTGATTAATCAAATTAATCATCTTAATAATTCAATTACTGTAAAGAGAGAATCTTTGTAACCAATATAGATCTTTATTGTGTGTGATCATGTAGGTTCATTCAATTGGCAATTAGCCTAAAACTAATTTAAAACCCATAAATCA
>CAODLS012678151.1:0-17168 GCA_948243855.1 Flueggea neowawraea
ATACTCAACATATCACATTTCCCAACGCGCATCGGACCTCCCCCGAGATTCGATGGCACCTAATCCCCAGAATACGTCCGATTATCCTCAAGATTAAATCGGACTTAGCTAGAAAGCTACAGTATTCCTTGACAGAAATGAGCGGAATATTACAGCAATCCAATTAATTCAATCTAAAACCTAACAATTAACAAGGCATAATTAATTGAAATTAGAAGAAAAAAAAGAAGATTTGAAAGGAGCAAGTCTTATTGGCACGGACATACAGAACGAAGACGATGTGCGGCATGCTCAACGACAATCTGGTCTGGAAGAAGGTTGGGGAATTGTGATGGCAGATTGTTATGCTCTGCGTTTGGGTGAGGAATAGAATGTAGGGGAACTGTTGAGTAGTCCCCTTTTACCCTTTAATTTTTTTAAAAAACTTTCCTTACCCGTTCGCTAAAGACACATTAATTTTTTTTAAGCCAGGGGAAACGACATCATTCTCACATGACTGTTGGACCCCTTTTTTATTTTTATTTTTTCAATTTTTTAAGTTAATTTCTTACTATAAGTACATCAATCTCCCTCTCAAATTTCTCCCATCAATTCTCTACATTATTCTCTCAAACTTATATTCTCTCTCAAAATTCTCCCATTCAATTTAATTTCAAAATTCACACTTTTTTTTACTATATTTGTTATTATAAATGCAAAAAATTAATTATTGTTACTATATTTTTTATTATATTATTTTTATTAACATTGTTATATTTTTTCATTGTCATACATTTTTTAAAATTAAACTACTATATTTTTTATTATACTAATTTTTCATGATATTATTTTTATTAACATTGTTATATTTTTGCATT
This sequence comes from Flueggea neowawraea, assembly GCA_948243855.1. Classification (NCBI taxonomy): domain Eukaryota; kingdom Viridiplantae; phylum Streptophyta; class Magnoliopsida; order Malpighiales; family Phyllanthaceae; genus Flueggea; species Flueggea neowawraea. The sequence continues at coordinate 858 of CAODLS012678151.1, forward strand.
GTTATACATTTTTTAAAATTAAATTTTTGTTGATCATTTTGTTGCATTTAGTCAAAAAATGGCAAGTGAAGATAGATCTTTTGAAAATATTGAGTTGAATGCATATTTTCAAAGTCAAGAGAGTGAAACTCAACCGCCTTCCACACAAGAGTGAGGTGCCAAAATATCGAATTCTGATATTTTCAATGTTCATTTCAAGAAAACGCCAAAAGTCTAATATAATTAAGTCCAAGCCTTTTTTTTATTTTTCACATTTGTAAAAATTAATTACTTGTATTCCATATTCGTTTTAATTACTTGTTGATGAAATTAAGTTAAAGCCTATTTTTTATTTTTCACATTTGTATAAATTAATTACTTGTTTTACATATTACTTATATAATTATATTTCTTAAATTTCTATTAGTATTTTTTATTTAAAATATGTTAGAGAATATTTATATTCACAATTATATTTAACAATTACAAATCAAAACCAAACCGGGACAAAAATTGAGTAAAACAAAATTTAAAAAAAAAAATCTGGTTGGAACCGGACCGAACTGGAACCATGGTCGACCCTAGTATAGGGGGATCCCAACTGCCGGTGGGATTGGCCAGGCCTCAACTCCTGATTACGTATAACGATCTCTTATGGTGGAGCGTATAATAGAGGAAGTGGAGCTGCACAAGAAAGAGAAAGAGTAGTCAAAGAGAGACGAGAGAGAATATAGATGGAGAGAAAAGAGAAAGAGTGGAGTAGATCAGGAGGGGGTTGCGAGAAAATAGACAAAAGAGTCTAGTCGTTGCACAAATAGTTTTCACATGCATATTTTTGAAACTAGAATCAGAGCATGCGGTGGTTTGCAACTTTAAGATTTTGATAATCATATTGTGTATAATTTCCTCATCTAACGTGTGCCGTGGTAATTACGTAATCCATTCCGATTTCTTTTTAATATTGATTTCGCAGAGTGCACTTATGCTATTTACATATAACTTATCCCAAATTTCTTGTTCACAGTGTCAACATTTTAATACACGGCCCATTAGTTTTTATGCACCTTTAGTCCAAAAGCCCATTAAAAACTCCTTCCAGACCCTTCTATTTTGACACCTCTCCTTCGTCTTCACTCTAAACCACCAATCTTGCATGCCCACACTCTGGCACATAATTTCCTCTTTTTCTTTTGATTTTCTTTTATAAATGAAATTCGATTAACGGTGGTGAGTGTGAATCACGATGGTGAGTGTTTTATCTTATGGCGATGCTTAACGCCAACTCTACTTTCAAAGTTTTGAGTCTTCATTGAATTCCTGCTACAAGCTCTCTCATTGCTTTCCAATGTGATTCACGGTGGTGAGTGTTTTGACTTATGGCTGTGTGTACCTTTATTGGCGGAGTTTTGAATCTTCGCCGAAGGCCATTACTCTTTTCAGCCTTTTCACTTTTTATTTTTTCCTTTTTTTAAACCAAACGGTATCGTTTTACGATTTTGTTGTATGTTGATTTAGTTTTTGGCAAAGGTGATGATTACTTTTTCTAGCCTTTTTTTCATTTTTTTTTCAATTACCAATTTAAAAGATAATTTTTTAAAAATTCTGCAATTTTTTAAACAAGTTTAAAAAAATGAACAGATTTTTAAACAAATTTTAAATATATAAATAACATATAAATAATTTTTAAATAAGAAAAACATATAAAATCTATGTAAACAATATACAAACAAGTTTTAAAGAAGTTGAAAAAATAAACATATGTTAATCAAATTCTAAGTAAATTTTAAATAATAAACAACATATAAATAAAATTTAAACTAATTTTAAACAAGAAACAACATATAAAAATCATATTTAAACAAGTTTTAAACAATAAACAATATATAAATAAGTTTTAAACATATAAATAAGTTTTAAACAACATATAAATAACATAAAACAAATTTTAAGCAAGTTCGAAAAAATGAGCAAATTTTAAACAAATTCTAAATGAGTTTTAAATAAGAAACAACATATAAATAATATACAAATAAATTTTAAATAAGTCCTAAAAATGAACAAATTTTAATCAAATTCTAAATAAGTTTTAAACAATAAACAACATATAAAATTCATATAAATAAGTTTTAAATAAGAAACAATATATAAACAACTTATAAATAAATTTTAAACGAATTTAAAATAAATTCAAGAAAAATAGATTTTAAATAAATTATAAATAAATTTCAAACAATATATAAACAAGTCCAATAAGATATTGTTGTTATGAGGTTACAGGGAGAATGTAAATTATGAAATTTGGAGAAAATATTTTGAATTTTTCTGTGTTGAGTTCAATAGAGATTTTTTTTTTGATTTATATAGGTTTATTTTTTATTTGTTGCTACTTGTTCGAAATTTTGATTTGTTTAGGAAGTTCATCGGAAGCAAAATAAGCGAAAATTGAGAGATTTCGTTTGAATTGATGTATGTTTGAATTTTTTTTCGATTTGAAATATTCTATGATTGCTTTGTTTTAGCTTTTTTTTTTTTTGTCTATGTACCTGCTGCGCGTTCCAAATCTTCAATCAAAATTTTAAAAATAAGCAACGTGATGTTATAATATTTGATTTTAAAATTTGTGAATTTGTAACTGCCCAAATGTGCAGCTCATTAATTGGGTTTAACAGTGAACTGTACTGGGTCGAGCCTCAGACGAAGTTACGAGGTTTCCAGGTCCAAGGATGTACAACGTTGTAGTTGCCGAATGTACGAGTCGACATGTGGGTAAGGATAAAAGGGCCATTTATTTATTAAATGTATGAACGGTGTCACTTCCACTGAAATGGCCATTTAGGGCCACAGCTAGAGCAACAACAGCAATGTGGTTGACCCAAATTGTTGGTACCAATAAAGGTTGCGAATTATAACCCCCTTAAACTTCCCCATAGACTACACCAATGATCGATTTTGTACTTTGAGATATTAAGACGAGTGTTTACCAACAACAAGCTACTTGTTAACTGGTAAACAAGAGTTTAAATTTCAAGAAAACACTTATTTGAAATAAGTTCTCAATCCCTTTGTATGTGTTCTCTTATCAAGAACTACTAGGATTAAGACCCGAATTGAATAATCTTAAAGTTCAAAACTTAAAATTTAGAATTTAAACTTGGAGACTTTTATTGCTAATAAACTTAAAATCTCAAAATTTGAAGATGTACTCTCCAATTATAAATTTATTGTTGAGTTTAGAAATTACAACATAATAAATTTTATTTGTTAAACTGTAAGAGTTTAAATATTAGAAAAAAACATTTACTAAAAGATTATTTCTAATTATTAAGATTCTAATTTTCAAGCTGAATCAATCCATGACAAATTCTATTTTTGGCCATAAGAAATGGGTTAGGATCGATGCTTCAAGAATTACACAAACCTATTTGTACACTAAGCTTTATGTCTCTTTCCCTAAGTTGTTTCTTGTTCAAAATTTCCATACCATTACTAATTTCCAGTTATAAAAAGTGAACATATGTATTAATTAATTATTTTAGTCTTGACAATGATTAAACTGATAAAGCCCACCACCATAGTCGTCGTGTATTCAACAAGTAGTTAATTTCCAATTAATTATTTAACTCATTGCATTTTCACCTAAAAAATATTCATTTTTTAATATTTGCGGCCGACAAACAAAACCTATAAAACATAAAATTTACATGTGAGAATGAGAGGTATATATAATACTTAAAATTGACGGCCAAATTATGGAGAGAGTTTGAATACATAAGAGAACACGTTCAAAAGTCGTTCAAACAAAATATAAGACTATATTCTTCTCTGGGATAGGTGTTAAGAGTTTAGGACAATCTTTCAATTTGAGACTTGTGGGAGTCATTCTCTAACTCTCTCATATTATTATTGTTATTTTTAGACAATGACATGTTCTTTTGTTGGTCTTAAGAAAATGATATTCAAACTTTGAAGACGTTTCTATATGTGTTTTGTGTATTGGACCCAATAATGCTTCGTCATTTGGTCATCGATCGAATGTTTTAAGTCAAGTTTTTATCAACTTGTTTGGATTAGAGCCTTAAATTATATGCGTTTGATGTTTTTTGTATATATGAATCTTTACATATGCACAAGCATTTTCAATAAAATGAACAAGTTAGTTTTTCCAAAGTTTAGGTTATAATTAGAGTTATGTTAGTAGTAGTTCAACAACGTGTAATGACTAATGATGAGAAACATTTTCTACTTCTTTAAGTTTCAATTTCTTTTTTGTTTGTATGTCAGTTGTCAACACAGATTGATCAGTTTATATAGAGAGCTCTCGAGTTTGATCTCTACTAAACATATTGGTATAGAGGATAAAAAATTTTAACTGTGATTAAACTCCAAATAAAATTAGTCTCAAATCGTTAAAATAGATAAGAATATATGTAGTTTGAAAAGAAAACAAAAATCCTAATCGTTATATATGCTAAGAAAATAGTGGAAATTTAGTGATCAACATATTTGTAAATTTTTGTCTTTGATACTCCTTAAATCAATATAGTGTTTGTGTTTCACTCTAAGCATTCCAAGTAAAACATATCACTCAGATTAACGAGGTAGAAGTATATTTATTGTTGAATTAAGGGATTTTAGATTAACTATCATTTAAATTTTAGGATAATATTGCTAATTAGGTTTGATGTGATAAATCTGTTTATTCAACAATCTACTGAACACGTATTTTCATGAGTTGAAAATCAACACTAGTAAACTATATTCCATAATCACCACATAAGCATATAGATGCTAAACATACATACTAAACATTCTTCTGCAACCATTATTTAAAGGATGATATTTTCATATAATCAAAGGTTACAGTAATTTACAAATATTTTTTTTGTTGAGATTGTAATAATTTATAATTTATATTAAAAATTATTAATTAATTTTAAATTAAAAATTATGCACTCTTATGAGAAAATATTGCATCTCCATAGGGAATTATCAAAATTATTATCCTCAATTATATTATCCCAATCCGAAAATGCCAAAAGATTACATTGACAGCTTCCAACCAATCACATACACTCTAATCGTCAAAAAAAAAACACACACACACACACACACAAACTCTATTGATTGGTAAGAAACGTGAAGTTGTGTTGGTTGGGACTTAGATTGCCTTACATTACATAAACCGGATTAATATTTCCATGGTGTATTTCTTTCTAACGTATACTAATAGAATATAATGTATGAGTGTATCATGATAGATTAAATAATTATAAATGATATAGTTGGGCCATCTTAGATATAAAATATTAGTGCAATTGTTTACTTTTCTTACTTTTTAGTTTTTTTTAAAGAGTTGGAAAGAGAGGTATGCTATCATTAAGCAATTTTGTTTCTTTTAGATTTTTCTTAATCATTAGTTTAAAAAGAAAACTTCAAACTCAATAATGCACGACCAATTAATAAACTAATAGTTTATTGATACTGAAATAATCTCCAATATTAAGAGGTCACAAGTTTGATTACTAGTTCAATCTAATTTATCAAAATTAAATAATGCACAGTATGTATAGTCTAGAACAAAGGGTATAAAATATATAAAAAAATATTCGGACGACCTAACAAATTAAAGCTTGTAAACTATTGATTCGTGAGAGTTCCTAGAATGATATTCTAGATAACGTAGAGATGTAGATGTTTGAAACAGAAACTTCAATGTAGGACATAGTATATGTATTACGTTGGAGTGTTGACTAGATTACACGTTCAATACTTGTCATGAGAGGGGCTTTAGAAAGAAAACATGAACAAAAGGTTCATGCATTAATTCTGATTTTTGTGGTAAAGATTAACAGAGAAGAGATTCAAGAAAGATTATAGCCCTGTTGACCAAATTGTTGAAGAAGAAGAAGAAGTAGAAGACGCAGAGAAGAAAAGAAAAGTGTTGTTGATGGTGATAAGCACATGGAACTGATTATATTCGCTTGTTTCCTTCTTTTTTCAAGATTCCAATTCACATCACTTTTTCTTCTTTCTTTTTGTTTTTTTACTCAAATATATACTTTAAAGAAATGACACAAAATAGTAATTTTTTAAACATTAATTAAAAATATCTAACTAACTTTTATTAATACAGTTGTAGGTTTTAATATTTTAATTTTATCTATTTTCAGTAATAAATCCGTATTAAAACTGCATTGAAATCTTGTTGAAATATCATACTTTTTATTTAATTTTTCAACACTTATTTTTAAGAACTATTTTTAAGGAGAAAACTTCACCAAACATCATACTTTTTATTTAATTTTTTAACAATCTCTTAACATGTAATGTAGTTTCAATCTAGTTTCAAAAAAAATTAATTTATAAAAAAATATTACAGTTTACAACCTAATATAAACAATTGTAGTTTTAATCTAGTTTCAAAGAAGTTTCAATTTATAAAAAAATATTACAGTTTACAACCCAATGAACAATTGTAGTTTCAATATAGTTTCAAAAAAGTTTCAATCTATAAAATATCTATGAAACGCTTAATTATTTTACAGTATCATAATGTATTTAAATGACATAACAAAATTTATGTCATGTTTCGATTGAGTTTCAGTAAGAATTTATTCTAAAAACTTTGAATATTATGTTTTTTTTTCAAAATTTTTAATGTGTTGATACACATTTGTTAGCATATTTTTAATCCAATTATTGATGGTTAAAATCTCCTATGTTTATGAAATTAGTCAATCAAAAATTTTAAATCCGCTTTTATCAAGTTTTTAACATCTATTTTTAAGTAAATCTAGTTGATCCACATTTTAATTTATGGATGGATATTTTCAAAATTAACTTCACTAAATTATGGGCATATTTGCTTAAAATTTTGAAGTGATTATTTGTAAAAAATATTTTTGTTTGATGGGTTAGTTATGTAAAAAACCCTATAAATATATAAGGATTTCTCCTCATCTAATCAAAGAATTTGTGAGTTTGAACTTTGAGAATGAATTCAATAAGAGAATTTTACCATCCACAACGATTCTGATTCAAATTTAGATTATTAAAAAACTAAAAAGAACATATTTAAATGCCAATCAATTTAATTAAAAATATATTATATAATATTACCAACTGTTTTTAAAGTTGTTTTTGTTCATTTTTATTGACTTCTATTAAAAATTCAACTCTTAATTTCTTTATTTTAAAGACGAACCGAGCACTACAAAACGATTCATGACTATATAAATTAGTATGTTTGCCTCATTTATACAACAATTAATATATAGTATTAATTCGCTTTGCGAATTCAGTCTGCTGGTCAAATAAAATTAGGTCAAACTTGAAAAAACGTGTTATACCACAACGAACGTGTTAGTAGTGTTCTGACTTCTGCATAATATTATCTTGCAGAAGTTCCAATAATTTTTTGCATCAACCATTAAATTTACATATTTGAACAGGAAAAAAAAAGGTGTAGAGGAAAGAAGAAAGTAGAAAAAGGTTCTTGAAATAGTCATATTGATAGGTTAATTAATGTTGTTGTCTCAAATCAATAACAAAGTAAAAATTGATGGAATCTTCAATAATTGATCAAATTCTACAAAATAAAAGAGGGTCGGAGGTTGGAGCTTGTCCCTCCAAAGCACTTTGATGCTCAAGTCAATATTTTTGCAAAATTTCGAGTGTAACTTGTGGGTAGGTAAAACATATTTTCTAATGAGTGAAACTTATTTATGGAAGTTTTGATGGTAGGAGTGAGAGTGTTGATAGCTCTTTTCCTATAAATTCTTCTATTTTCAAGGGACATCTTTGTTTATTTCATTGTTTATCACGTAGAAAATAATATATTTTAGAACTTTGAACTCATGTTACACCAATTATTAAAATTAGATTCATGAATATGATAGTCAGAAAATGAACTTGACGTGATTTGAGAAAATGATATGGAATGGGATGGTCGATGTGGTATCGCCATTAACCCTTAGAAGTGAAGAACCATAAAGTTGAGGCTTTAGGGTAAGAAAAAATATACCATTAATAAATTTTAAGTGTTATAAAATGTAAAATAAATTAAATTTGAAACTTATAAGATATTTAAGTAGTACCACACTCTTTCCTTAGAAAGTATCTATTTTCTTGTCTATCAATTTTTTTTTTCAATAATTTCTTTATGATATACTTTTTCTGTCTCATAATAATAGACACATTTTCATTTTAGGTGTCTCAAAATATACACATAATTTTTTATTGTATTTATTATTAATAAAATTACAACATTGTCCTTATTTAATCTCTGTTTTTAACTAATTTATTAATTACCAATATATTTACTCAAATGGCATAAATAAAAAAATTTATAGAATCAAATGAGTTTAATTACTAAATTACCATTTCATAATTCCCATAAAAATGGTTAGTGTATATTATTATAGGACATTTGGAGTAAATAATAAAAATATCTAAGAAAATTAGTCTAACAAATCATCACTTATTTTATAATTTCTTTGCTCTCTTTCTTATTCTATTCTTTTTCAATTTTTTAGGGCCAATGTATTAAAGATATATAAATTTTCATTGGATATAGATAAAATCTTATGCAACGCGTTAAGATTTAGAAATTTGAATTTGGAGGGTAGGATTTTAAGTGAAATTTCTACTTCCATCACATATACGTAAGGGCATTTGGAAACAACAAATTTGGTCTTTTCGTAGTTTCTAAACATACATTAGACAAAATCACAAAACCATATGTGTTGATCAAATTTTACATTGTATTGTGCATGTCAAGCAGCATCCTCAACACTCTCCTTATTGTAACTCTTTATAATAATATTTTTAAATTTATTTTGTATCTTAATTAGTTTTAAAACTTGTTAAATACTCCATTCTTTAATATGTTAATTAATATTTTATTGTCAAATTCAAAAAAATAGAAAAATGGGTGAATATTTTAATAGAGCCAATATTCACTCCTCTCTCTTTTTCTTTGATTTGACAATTAAATATTAATTAATAAAAAATAAATCGGATTCAAATTTTAAAATAAATAATAAAAAAATTAAATTAAATATAATATAATATTATAAAGAGTCAATATAAGAAGGCTGTTTGGATATTGCTATTTGTACATCTATTTATTTTTCATCATAAAATTATTAAACCCACTAATATGCAATTTACTCCTACAATTTGAAAATCAAACTATCACAAACAAACATCATTAGAAATATATTATGATACCTTTATACAAATTAATTTAAATAAAATCTTCTTAATTTTGATATGAGTTTGGTCATAAACCTACCATGAGCATATTCACAAACTAATTATTAATCTGTTTGCGAGTTGAGCTTTAAATTGTACAAACTTGATTCGTTTATACATTGAACTGGAAAACTTGATTAAACTTTACTTGTTTATGAATCTAGCTAAACACAAACAAAATTCTTCAGAGTTAAGAATGAGCCACTCATGAGTGTCTCGACTGATTACACCCATATGGATTGCCATCGCTCTTGATAACATTAATGAGTTTTCACACTTATGATACAATTATAGAGGGGATAGAGATTAGCAAGAACAATTATTAATTAACAAAAGAATCGATAAATGAGAAATCCTACCATGAGCTTTTTGGTGGAAATCATTGCCTAACCTATGAGAACAAAAAACAAATAAAACGGTAGCCTACAAATTAAAAGCAAAGATCTGAGTAAGCAATTAATGGTTTATTTTAAAAAATTTCTTTTATGGTGGACAGATCATTTTTCACTTGCATACCTCAAAAGCATTACTAATGAACGCTTTTCCTTAACTTTGGCGATAAAGCTTGAATTAAATTAATACTAAGCAATAAAATCTCAATTGAAAAAAATGCATATATCACTTTTTGCGCCATTAACTAATTAACTTAACACTAAGCAACTACGTAAGACATCAATAGAAATCCTTATATCACTTTTTTTTGCCTCTAAGCTGCTTCTTAATTAGGTTTCTTCATTGATAGGGTTCACCATGTTTTCCTAACATCAAAAGATCAACTCGCCAAATGATTTTTTTTTATGTCATTTATTTTGCTCCAACTAGAAATCAAACTTACGACCACTTAATGTTCGAGTTGATTTCATTGTCAATAAACTACAAGTCCATTGATTCATCAAATAATATGTTAATTGGTTGCATGATTCTACCATATGTGTCGTTAATTTTTAATAGTGTAAATTGATTATTAAGTAACAAAACGATGAACTTGTGAAGTAAGTAATTATTATTTTTTTATAGAAAATCCAATTCCTAGCCCATACATTGAGGGGTTGTTTGGTTGAAGGGGAGAAAGTGCAACTTTTCAAGAAGTTGAAAACTTCCTTTTACTTGGTTAAATAAAGAAACTTCAACTTCCGAGAAAATGCACTAGTTGACAACCCATTAATATTAGAAAATAACTATCTGAGAAGGAAGTAAGGAAGTTGGTTTCCTAATTAGTTCAGTTATCACAATTTTACTATATTTAAAAATAATATTTTAAGTTCTTCCGTATATTATTTAAGAATATTTGATATTTGTGGTCAACTTCCTAGGAAGTATTATTGTGAACCAAACAAAAAACTTTACACTACTTAGAAAGTTATTTTCCCAACTAAATAAAAATAAAATATACTTTTTGGTAACTTCCAAGGAAATTACTTCTCTTGAGAAGTTGAACAAAACAAAGTTTGAAGGTGAACTCAAACTCACCCTAGTTAATTTGAATGATTGTAATTAAGAAAATCTAAAGCAAATGCTTTAACACATTAATTGTGTAGCTTATGTCTTACATGTAGTAATTTGAAAGGTAAACTCTCTCTCTCTCTCTCTCTCTCACACACACACACACACTCCTTCCCTCCCTCTCTCCCTTACTCTCCCCGTCCTCCCTCCCTCCCTGTCTCTCTTTACTTCCCCTTCTCCCTACTCTTAGGGAATATCAGTCTGTTATCTCTAGAGTAACTTTTATCAGTTGAGCGATGATCCTTTCACTCGACACTGTACAAGTGGTAGATAGGGATCCCATCAAAAGTTCTTTCAAGGAAAGTTAAATTTTGTACTCAACCTTTCTATAATTTAGGCATTAGAGCTGTCACGATGAATAGAAGGTTGTGACTTTGGCATTACAGCTTGTGGTGTGGGAATTATGGAAGGCTCGTAATAGATTCTCATTCTTTGGGTTGAATTCATGTGCAGAAGAGTTAGTTCACCGTTGTGTTAGCCAAGTCGTTTTTTACATTAAATGTTTTGATAGTTCTTTTCTTTATTCGGTCAATAATGTTTATAAGTGCCCACATGCTATTTTGAATTGGCATAATACTTAATTTTCTCTTGGAGAACATTTTATTTGTACTATTTGCTTATAATATTGTTGTTCTCATGTGGTGGTAACTTTTAAAATAGACCACTTATTGTGCGGGGCTAACACTATATGAATTTATTCTCAATCACTGATTTGATGGTTGTGGCTTTAATATATTTTGCTTATTGACCTATAAAAAAATGAAAATAAATATTAAAAAGTGATGCGTATAGCAAATAGATAGCCCTTGACTACTAAAAAAAGAAAATAAAAGAAAAATGACGTGGTAATATCGTTTCGTTTAAGGTATCGCTTTTGGCTTATGCGACACCGTTTGACAATGTCATCGCGTTTGGATCCATAACACACGGAAAGTTCAAAGAAAAAATTGCACAATAAACTAAACTTCAGATACATATGTATTAAGCCAAATGGCTTAAACCATGGATAAAATGTTGTACCAAGATTTCAGTAAAATATAGCATGGTTTGGATCACAAAACATTCTTTTTATTGTGAATCTACAGATAAAGATCAAAACACTATTAACCATGATAAATTTCATATCTTTTGGATTTTACCTTAAGAGGTGTCTTCCTTCCATTTGAGGCTTTTTTTATATATATTTTTGTCCTCAACTTAGACAGGATATTAGGATTACAAAAAAGATGCAAAACGACAAAAAATATGAATAAGAGAAGGGTTATTAACCTTAAAGAAGAGGAGAAGAGACAAGAAGACATTGATTAAAAGGAATAAAAATGGGAATAGGGAACATGATAAGTATGATTATTTATAATCTCATAGGGTTAAAAGCAAAATTGTGTCTGACCCGTTTGTTTTTTATGAGATATTACGATGACTACATTCGTGCATAAGTTTAAGTCAGATGTTGGGTGTCAGTTATGACTCACATAAACATTCCGTTGTGAGAGGATACGTTTCGGTTTAAACCTGCATAATAACGTCCAACAAAAATAAACTACTAACCAATCGCTCCCACCTCTCTTTTTTTTTAAAAAATAAAAAGCAAAATTGTGCCCTACCAACCCCTCCATTTTATTTCAGTCTCATTGGTGTCATTGGCATTATGACGAATATACCGATCTCATGAAGGGTTTCAAAAACCATAGTTTACGTGGCAAACTCACCCATCAACGTAGGCCTTAGTGTCATTTTACCCACTTGCCATTTTATGATTGGTTAGACCTTCTAACCAATCAGATCATTCGTCCAACTAGACATGTTAATACTCGTGTCATTTTATTGATTAATGATTTTACTAGACCACCATGATCATATCATGTTTTTTTTTTGCTTTTTTATTAGTTGCCATATGGGAGCCACACACTAGCCGTCCTCTTGATTTCTTGCTTGACAAATTGACAATTGGTTTTGACTCCTGTACACGTTTTTGCTTTCCACAAATGAAGCATTGAGGAGGCTTATCAAACTTTTGATAATTTCTATTTAGCGATCGTTTCGCGCAAAAATTTATGTGAATTAAAATAGGAATTAATTATATAGAGAATGAGAATAATATGAATTAGAATTAAAATAATTTTTATTATAATTATTTGGTTGAATACAAAATCAAAATTTATTTTTTATAATTATTTATTTGGTTTTATTTGTTGTAGAATCGGAATCAGTTATAATATTTTACATATATATTAAATTATTGTATATAGTATAAACTCAAATTTTACAAAAAATAATTGATAAAAAAATGTATATCAATACGTGAAATAAATTAAAAAGAACAAAAAAGGGGAAAATACATAAAAGTAATGAGAACATACAAAAAGTTTAGGCAATGGTTGGGTAATGTACGAGTTGGCGCAAGTTTTTTCAATATCAAATTTAGATTTTTTTTATATTATTTAAATTTAATAAAAATATATCAAATAAAAAATTAAATATTATAAAATATTTGTTAATAATAGTTTTTAAAAATATCTCATTTTGATCTCCATAAATGACAAATATAAAAGGTGAAAGAAAATAAAAAATATGATAAAAAATACACATTCTTAAAATCAATTATAGGATAATGGTAATGTGAAGGAGCCCCATGTTAATTAGATTATAGAGTTGAGAGGTAATCTCATCCCTAATTGGGTGAGAATGGGAATGAATATTCAGTCAACCAAATACAAATAATCATTATCATTCTTGTTCAAAAACTGTGAACCAAACGACTCCTTAGTATAATATAATCATTAATTATTATCCTTCTAATTATGTCTTGATTTTTTTATTAATGGTCGGTCACCTTTCTAGAAAACATGTTTAATCAAAGGTTAGGTTTTTCACCACAAAAATTAAAGCAAACAAGGTTTACAACAAGTTCAGACTTTCACGCCATTCCTCATAATTAGAAGCATTTAGTGCAAACATACATACCACCACATAAATTTGTTCATATGAGAATCTGAATATTTTAATTCTTAAAGAATAAAAGATGAAATTGATTGTGATGGACACCCTTGTTGTCCATTCCCTGATTTTTATTGAATAATGGTGTCAAAATCCACTATATGGAAGTTAAAGCAATATATGGAGGAGGAAGTATGTGATTTTGTCAATGCAGTCTTTGTCGTGTTGGTTTTCTTGCTCGTATAATTTTCTTAGTTGTGTCATTTTCTAAAAAATAAGAAATTAATTTTAAAAATTTCTTTCTCAACAAATAGTGGTTCAACAATTAGTATAATGATTTGTTAGCGGATTTTATTTATCAAAGAATAAGAGTTGAAATTCAAAAGTAAAAAAAAAAACATCGCATTCTAATTCTCGATAAAAGTCATTCAATCATTTTCATAAATTAAAAAAGTTTTTGCAAGTTTTTGAGTTAATTTTTCTTTACCTAAACAACTTAATGGTAGAAAGATACATCCTTAAAGAGGATGCCTCTATTTTCCATGAAATAAGTTTTATACACTTGATTGCATAATTGATAGTGAAGTCCATTTCTAATAGCTCTCTGCGTAGGAGGCAGGAGCTAAATAAAATGGCATGACAAATCATCTTGTTTATGGTGATAGATATAGTATCCGAAGTTAGTTGTTGGAAAGTTACAAGGACCAACCTTGAAATTGAAATCCAAACCAATTGAGACACGGTCTTCTTGGAAATTTTATGTTGTTTAATGAAAACATAGCCCAAAAAGGAAATATAGAAAGTTAGAGAGCTAAAACAGACTCTTAACACTTTCATAAATTCGCATGGCATGTTTGTATCACTTTCTTGGGAACAACATGATACCATGTTTTGGGTAGTTTCAGTTTTTTGAGTATAAAACTCTGAAACAATCCGTTCAACCAATAACATATTCAATTAGAAAAGGTACTTCAATATATAGAAACAACTATAATTAACTCAATGAAGTAGTTGAAACAACTAAGAGTATCTATGAGATTGAGAAATTTAATAAGGCCGCAAGTTCAAATTTTAGCGTGCCTCAAGGAGCTGAGTCTGACGATAATCACATAATGTTTACAGGTGGACGTTCTAAGTTCGAACATTGGTGGATGTAAGAAGTGAAATAATTCATTTGGACTTTGTTTACCGCTCTACCATTTTTAAAAAAAAATCAAATTTTAGTGCCTCGAATTCCTTAAAACAGCTCCTAAAACTTTCAATAACATAATAATCTCTCAACGGCATGGATCAATCAGGTGAATACAGACCATAAAATGAAATTCACACACATTTTTATACAAAGCAATTATCAGAATGCTGCATAGCATACAATTTATTCCGTTCTATATCACTTTTCATGATCCAAATTTCAGGAAGAAACATGAATCTGTTAATGGAACCACGAGTGCCTAGACAAATGAATCCTCACCACTACTAAGGGAAGTGAAAGATGCTTCCTTTTTTTTTTTTGACGACGAAGATGCTTCCTTTTTGGGGCTGCAAAATCTTCCAATGAGCACTCACTCATATCCAATCTGTCACAACCAAAACAAAAAGTGAAAATCCAATAGTTGAATTATGTAATTATTGTTTATTTCCATTTAGGAACAAATAAACAAGAGAATCGCATAGACTTGTCTTGTTGCTGGGAAGAACTTTGGCTTCAAAACAAATTTACCAGCAAACGTCTTTCAATGTTTCCTCCAAGCTGTCATCTCTATCTTCTCGTTCCCTCTTTCTTCCTCTTTTTTTGTTTGGTCTGGTTTTTACCATTCCATTAAAACATTCTCAAATCAATTTTTTTTTTAAAAAATCTGAGACTAAGTTCTTCCTAATATCAACCTTTACAAACTTGAAATTTTAATCTAAAAATGCTTTGTGAAATAATCAAAATAACAAGAAAGAAACTTATCTGACCATCAGAGTTGATCTTTCTGGGTTGATTCCTGGCTTCTTTACCCTTCAACAATGGCCAAAAAAGGGTCCCAACATAACCAATCATAACCGCCACCCCCACATAGCTCACCATGCAGTTGATGGTCACGTGCCCTAAGGACCCACAAATGACCCACAAGACCATCCCTCTCAGCGGAACAATAAAGAAGTGGCCCCCCAAAAATCCTACTCATCCGATCATCACGTATATTGCCAAAGATGCTTACATTCCGACAGCAATAGATTCAAGAGGAACATAATCTATCATCATTCATGTCTGCACACACACTGGTATGGGCAAAGAGATACTCAATACTGCAAAACCATAAGAGTATTATCTAAAAATAGCAAAAGTATCCTTAACAATGCTAATGAGAAAAAAATTTGAGGCATGTTTGTCTTTAATGCAAAAGTTAGGGGATTGTGGTTGCAACTGTTAGGAAAAGTGCAAAGATTTGTGAAATCTTTCTTTCATGTGACTTTCACTCTTCAACTTGTCATGGTTGTGATGGCTTCTACAAATAAAAAGGAGCCCAGAAAAAGAGAACTAGAAAGATCCAAGTAGGCAGTCTTAATACGGATTCTCACAAACTGAACATTGGTTGACTCAGCCACCCAAATCTCCACCTTTATATTCCACCCCCCACCCCACTTCCCCCC
>CAODLS012678397.1:0-13697 GCA_948243855.1 Flueggea neowawraea
AGTTTTTACTGTGCGGTTCACAGTTCTGGTTCTGGTTCCAGTCCGGTTTTCAAAGGTTTTGACAGGTCTGGTTTGCTGGTTTCGGGTTGATTTGTCATGTCGAAAATCCCCCACTTCTAACATGCGTCTAACTTAGAAACACAAACTTCAACGTTTTCGGAACAATTATAACTCTCCAAACTTGTCATTCATAATCGTTGGACGATCTTAATCATCAGGATATCATTTCGAACATCAAGATTCAAATTGACGTCAAAGAAAGTTTGTTCGAAATTGAACGGGGTTTAATAAAGGGCTTTGTCAGAACTGAACGGAAAGGTACAGAGAGATTCATCAGAACAAACGGGATATTACATGGAACGTCAAAGTTGTAAGCAAATGTGGCGTGCAAAGAGCAACGAGAATAGGCCGTGTGAGCTAAAGTTCAAGAAAAGCTACCACTACGACATTTTTTCTACCCCACCATAAATAAATAAGAGGGCAACAAAGCAAAGGACTACACTCTAGACATTCAACTTGTTATTTTCTTCATTTTAGTTTTCACATTTACCTTTCTTTTCCCTTCCTTTGCAACTTAGGTGTAGTTCTAGCAAGTAGTCAATTTCAGCAACTTGTCTAGATTGGGTTGATTGTTTACGTAGTGTATGGCGAGTCTCAAGTCTTCTCATATTTTGAGTGTAAATTAACTTCTTTCTTGCTCTTTATTTACATAGTTGATCTGTTTGTCTGTTTATGTACTATGTGGTGAGTTACTCTTTCATATTTTAATCATACGCTTTTGAACTTGTCTTGTATTTTGTACTCGTTTTCTTTATCAAAAAAATATATAAAAATGATAATCAAAATTATCTCCATTATCTTGCCTTCTATTTATTTTCTCTCACTTTAAGTTCTTGGCTACTAGGAGTTATCTAACCCTTCTCAAATATTACGCAATCGAGTACGTTGCACACATTCAATCCGAGTTATTGCACCCGAGCATTCTTCACAATTTTCCCCGAACAGTAGTTAAAAAGTACTGTTAATGAAATTTTGTAATCCGTAATTTGACATGTCAATTGATTGTAACAATTGAAATTTAATAATAAATTAAGAAAAGTGGCTTTTTTTTTTAAGAGAGAAAAGTGGCATTTAACAACCGTTTTCAATGACGATAACTAAAAGTCCGTCGTTGAAAACACAGAATGCCTATGTTTTAATGGTGACTTTTTTCTATCGTGGATATTTAGATGGACTTACAATTAAATTATCTTAAAAGGCTTGATATTTGATTCATCATGTGCATTAAATCAAGAGAATCAACACAAGAATTAGATCAAGAATGATTTTGTAGTTTTTAAATAAAATATATTATAACAAAACCAAATATCGTGTTTAGAATTAGACAAGAATTAAAATTGTAACTAAAAAAATCTTAAACATCAAACATTGGTTTCAAAACCTTTAAATTTAATCAAAATTGTTAAGAAGACAAATCCAACTGATGGTAGGTTGGATCAAGAAGGTCCCTCTTTGGATCAATTATTTCATGCAATTTTTATTTACAATATCTTCCGGTCAACAGTGCCCCCTCTTCCATGTTTTATTTGGTAGATACCTAACAGTTACTAGCAACTAGAACCAATAAAATCTTATTTTCTTCATCTAGAAACTTTTTTGTCTTAATTTGTTGGTTTTGTTGGCCACACCATTATTAAGATGATGTTGAACTGGATTTGGATTCCATCACCTCTATGTGTTTCACGCATCACACATGTGGATATACATTATGCATGTGGTTCACAAAACAAGTAAAACAATAATCGAGAGGAATGAGAAAAATAAAAAAAAAACTTAGGACCTGTTTAGTTGTAGAAATTTTTATTTTTTTAGCAAATTAAAAAACAGAAATAAAAAAAATTGTTCATCCAACACTACAATTTTCTACTTTTTTTATGTTATTTTAAAAAACAAAAACAAAATAGAAAAAATAAAAATAAAAAATTATTTTCTTAGCTAAACATATCTTTAAAGGTGTAGCTCGAATGAAAATGAGAACCACTGAAATTGAAAAATTTGCACAGAATCGTAAGTTCTAAATTTTCAGATTATGCATTTGTAAACTTCATTCTATAGAGATATTTCCAAATCAAAATATGAACTGATTAAGATGGATTTCAAAAAAATCTTACCTATTGTTTGTTAAATCTTTTAGAATAAATTGAAAAACGTATTCTTTTTTGCTTCTTTATTTGTTAAAACAGTACCAACAACCTATTGGTTCAATTATTAGCATGCACTGTTTAATGTTATAAGTTCAAGGAGTTCACTCATTCTTTAAAAAATATACATGAAATAATATTAAACTCAACATTACACTAGAACATCTAAAACAAAATAAAAAATAGTTAATTTTATTTTAAATTTTTAAGTATATCTTAGAATTTTAAAATGAAGATTCACCTTCAAATACTACTTAGTGGTATTAGTTAAAGGTGAAAATGAAAATGAACCACAAGCTTATCTAACATGGGGGTGGAACCACAAATTAGGGTTTTTTTTTTAATGAACTATAGTTAGGGCTTGTTTGGGGTACACAAGAAAAATTCTGGTGGACACAATTATTAATAAATAATAAGGGTATATATAGAAGAGGTGGGCTCAACGAAAAGGACCTAAAGTGGGGTGTGAGTCTGACATTGATTTTTGCAGTCTATTTTTCATGATTGCTATCATTCACAAGTTCTAATTTGTTATGATAATAATAAACAACAAAACTACTTTTGTTTCTGCAGGCAGTAAGTCCTACGTCGTTCTGATTTGTCAAAAAAAAAAACTACTTTTGCTTCATTTAGGGTTTAAGATCTAGTGATGTTTTTGGTTGTTTTTCTCAGAATTCATTTTAATTCAAACTTGTCTAATGACTTTTGTATTAAATGGTTTTTAGACTCACCAAGTCTTTTGCCAACCTTTTCTTTCACACCACCAAGTCTTTTTGCCCACCTTTTTTTTCCGCACACGTCTTTTTGCCTACTTGGTGCAACAAATTCATTCTTCCGCTACCATTGTTAGCATCGCAGCCCACTCTTACATTAAAAACTTACTTTAAGATGTATTTGCTGAATATTCTCTGTATATTGTGTTCCCTTAGCGAACGTATCAATCTCTTTAGTTTTTTACTGTATAACCTACTTTTCTATTTTTTGTTATACAATATACTTCTGTAATCTACCACAAACCAACTCATCCGTTTGGACAACATTTCTTTCCTTAAACAAAAATAGTCAAACAAATCTAATTCATCGCCACATTCAATAAACTTGAACAAGTAACAAGCTAAAAGCTTTAACAACTACAAACTCCACAAGTGAAGTCATAGACTAAGAGCAAGACAAATTTTTTTTTCCATTGCCAAGAGTATTTATGTGAACTATAATGAAAAAAAATTCTCCACGGCAAGCTTTTCGTTGCTGCTTCCACTAGATCTTCTTTTGCCCTGAATCACATCAAGGCAAACAAAGGTACAGTGGAAGAAGCAAAAAAAGCTTGGGGAGAGTAAAACCCTACATTCATGGGCAAAACTTTACTAAAAAACCAGGAAATCCCCTATTGACAAAAAAAAAAAAGCTTGGCTTATTGTTCATCCTGCTCTTGCCATGGAGAAAGTGTTTCGACCGAGAAGAAAATGCTTTCGCCACCATTCTAGTACCGTTCTGTAGCCAAATTTGTGAACTATTGCTGAACTAGATCATTCTCAACCACTTAAGTCTGCCATTTCCCCCCCCCCCCCCCCCCCCCCCGCACTTGCTCGGAGTCTTGAGTAAAAACTATAGTCTTACGATATGGTATGGTTTCGTAGATATCTTTCACAGTATCTACCGGCCTTCTATGGGCAAATAATTTCAAGAGCACCAAGGACACACTTGCGATATGAGAAGTCTTCAACTGTCCCATCTTTGCTAACCAGTGAAAAGCAACGCGTATCCTCGTATACAGAATACACCAATTTAGTGAATATAAAATGTTTACAGCAACTAATAGATTGACGCGTGATAGATTCCACGCATTTGTAACTTATATAATGAGTAACTAATAACAGAATAAACAGTTTTAACATAAATCCACGCAGATTTGTAATAAGTTTTAGCTTATGCTAAGGCTCTTATTCTGTTTTGAAGAGCTGCACAATATTATATCACAAATAAGAAGCAGTGTTCAACTCATTTCTTTATATTTTATAAGTGTTACCATTCCTATGCCAGAACTAGTAAACAACATAAATTGGTGAAAATATAAGGCTGCCGTTAACATTGCCGTTACAAGTCTATTGATTATCTAAATTTCAGAGGAAATTTATTAACTAGAATGGCATAAAAATATTTCAAACTAACAACTGAAATATAAAAAGATTGATGGTGCAAGCATGACTGTTACCAACTAGAAAAAATAGGGAATTCAATGAATAACTTACTTATTCAAGATTCTGCTCAGGGATTGTGAGAGCTTCTGAATATCAGAATTCGTATACTTCAACTTCATTTCCCTCCTCAAATTTTCCAACTTCTTAATGCCAGAACTTGTGCAAAAGTTGATCATTAATTTGTCCACATTTATAGCTGAAAGCAGCAGGTACTTGAATTTTTGTAGTCTCTTTAGCTGAACTCATTTGGGTACCGAGAAGGTTGTAAACATCAATAGGCTCTGAAAGCTCACAGCCCTGTTGAATGACAATGATAAGCATAAACATAAAATATATGATCATTTGAAGCAAACATCAATCGCCAGTGAAGGTGGAGTTTCTCATATCAAAGTTTCCGCCTTCGTGAATCAAACAAAATGTATGAAAGATAAATTTTCTCGCTAGAATTTCTACGTGCATAGTTTGAAACTTAATCCTTTACTTTGACGAGAGTTCCAAAAAATATAAACAAATTAATTTATATATGACCCGTCATTATTCACTTTATCATGAAGGGAAATGAACATGCCTTGGTAGAGTACAAAATATCAAACTGCCCAGTCCCAATTGAAGGAACCTTTCTCCATGCCAATGCCTCTATGATCTATGGTCCCGTGAAGATCATTTGTGATCCCTGCCTTAGGAGCTTTAATAAAGCAATTTCCTGGAGTCTCTCCGCAAATTTCAGTGAAATCATGTAAGATATTGATAAAAATAAGCAAGAAAATGTATGGAAAAAGATGCATAAATGTAGTAACTGATAAACAATTTGCAACAAGAAGCCAATGCTGAGGAAGTACAGCCTTTCCAACATCAGATACTGCAGACGCCAAATTCTGCAAAAGGACTGGTTAGAAAATCTTTATTTGACGATAACTTTGAATAAACTATATGCATCCAACATTAAGAAATATCTTACATAGAAAAAGAATCCGTCCCGCATCTACACTATAAGCTAAGCAGAATTCATGAATAATATCTGGATGACTGCGTGTCCAATCAATCATGTTCATTATTGGCACACAGGCATTTATGAACTTGTTCCAGAGTCTACAGCTCCGGAGCTGATCCACAGATGATCAACCTCGAACTGAGAAAAAGTGAATGGTCCTAACCACATTTCGAAAAACACTAGTAACATGCAAAGAAACCAGCAAAATAAATATTGGGTTGACACAAAAATCCTTGTCAAAATAATTCATGGAATTTATAATCCAATAAAGCCTTAAGGTAAAAGCTATTGTGAGGAATTTAAATCTCAGATCCAAAAATCCTAAATCTAGGTACAAGTAAAATCATAAAAATCGTTTGATTTAGAAAAACAATGAATTTATAAAATTTCAACTTTTCAGTTCTTCAAGTAACTTTGAGAATCATTTGGCACAATATCAATGAAAAAAATTGCCAAATGTTGGGCTTCTGAGTCCCTTCTTATGTGGAGAAATCCAAAATTTTAGAGGCTCATTTTTCTTAGTCAATTAGAGTTTATTTACATTGTTCCAGCAGCCACATTTGGTTAGGGTGTCTCATTTTGTGCAGCCACCAAGTTAAATCAAGAGAGAGAATTTTCTGCTCTAAGGTCCAACTCGTCTAACTAGTTTCAATCGACGTTTGAAAGTCCATTTGTGGTCTGATCGTCGTGATTTTGGGTGGGTTTGTTCATATCTTTGTGTTCTTGAATATGAACGGTGGAGATCCGATGTTGACAGTTGGTTTGTGAGTTAGAGTGACGAGAACAACAGCTGCCTGAGTTTGGAAACAACAGTGACTAGTTTGATCATACTCCGTGATTGGAAGGGTTTCTGTGGTCTGATTGGGCTGATTTTTGGACAGTATCTGAAGGACATTTGGAACTTGATTCTGAACGGTGGAGATTGCTTTTGAGGTTGGGAAGGTCATCGTTTGCTGGAAGAATCGAATACTTTTGTTTGTTCTCTTTACACTCTGCTTGTTAATCTTGTTTGTTGGTGTTGTGGTTGTGTTTATTAGTGCTTGTAGCATTTTTTTGCTTGTAGCATTTTTTGGCTTGTGTTGTTGCTGTAAACATTGTTGATCATAGTGATGCCTTTTATTTGGACCGGAGAAAGATCCCATGATTTTTATCCTTCGTTTTGAAGGAGTTTTTTACGTTAAAAATTGTGCGTGTTTTTTTGTGTGATTATTGTGTTGATTTATGTTTGTTTGAACTGTTCTATATTGTTCCCCTTGTTCAGTCAATTGGGAAAGGATTTTTCGGGATTAGTTTTGGCATTGTTGTGTTGCCCATCTTTCTCCAATAGGTGGTATTAGAGCTTTGGCTCTTTAAGCGGTTTGGTTGATTGAATGATGGAGACAAATTTGACTAAAATGACACTTTTAGATGGCACAAATTATCATAAGTGTAAAAGGAAAATGAAAGATCTTCTTTTTATAAAGAAGTTAAACTTGCCGGTTTTTGCAACTCAGAAACCTAATGGTATAAGTGATGAAGAGTGAAAATTTGAGCACGAACAAGTTTGTAGCACTATTCGACAATGGGTGGAAGACAATGTGTTGAACTACATTGCGGATGAAACTAATGCTCGTAGCTTGTGAAAAAAGCTTGAGTCTTTGTATGCTTCAAAGACGGGTAACGACAAGTTGTTTCTGCTTAAACAGGCTATGAATTTGAGGTACAAAGAGGGGTGCTCAGTGTCTGATCACTTGAATGACTTTCAAGGGTATTTTGATCAGTTGTCTAGTATGGGTGTAAAGTTTGAGAATGAGATTCTTGATCTTTGGTTGTTTAATACTCTTTGCAGATTCATGGGAGAATTTTCGGGTTAATTTGACGAACTCGGCTCCTAATGGTGTTTGGACCATACAGCTGGTGAAGAGTGGTATCTTAAATGAAGAAGTGAATCGAAGAACTCAAGGGACATTGCCATCACAGTCTGAGGTGTTGGTTATTGAAATAAGGGGGGAAGTAAAACCAAGAATCAATATCAGATAGAGTTAATAGTATAAGCAAGTCAAAGAAAAAATACAAAAATTTTGAGTGCAACTACTGTTACAAAAAGAAGCACATTAAGAAATATTGCTTCAAGTGAAAGAAAGAGAACAAGGATAAAAACAAGCAAGAGAGTAAGAGAAATGATAAAAATGATGATCATCTAATGCCACTTCAGATGATCTTGTTGTTGTGTATGGTGAAAGTGGAATTAATCCTGCTTATGATGAGATCAGTTGGGTAGTTGACAATGGTGTTGCCTTTCATGTTACATCAAGGAAGGAGTTCTTTGCATCTTGCACTCTAAGTGATTTTGGATTCTTAAAGATGGGTAATGAAGGCTTGTCAAATGTAGTCGGTGCTGGAGATGTTTGCTTGGAAACTAGCAAAGGTACGAGGTTAGTGGTCAAGGATGTGAAACATGTACCAGATATTTAGTTACACCTAATCTCTGCAGGTAAACTTGATGATGAAGGATATTCTAGCACCTTTTGCGATGGTCATTAGAAATTGACGAAGGGTTCCCTAGTTGTGGTGCGAGATAAGAAGTCTTCTAACTTTTACTGGTTACAAGCTTCAATTAATACTAACCTCATTAATGCATGATAGGTTGCATTTCATGCATGTTTATTGTAGTGTTTTATATTTATTTTCACATAATTTTTTGTTATTATTACCGTGTTTTATGTTATTTTTTGTCTCTATGTCGTTTAGGTGAATTGTGAGTGGAAATGTGGCAAAATGTTGCTGTTTTGGTGCTAAATGGGTGCTGGTAGGAATTTGGCATGACCATGTAGAATGTGATGCATAGACTGGGTTGTTGCTGTCACTTTAGGCCGCACGCATGGACGTTTAGGCCTCGGGAATAGAGCTTGATGGACGAGATTGGAAGGTTTTTTATCATTATTTTCTGTTGGAACAATATATTTTCATTATTATTATTATTATTATAGCAATCCCATTAGGATGAGGATTAGGGTTGGAGAGATAGCAAATATATATACTTTCTTGAAACTCATTATTTGTAGCCTTTTCATTATAGTGAGGGGGCAACCCGCCCCATAACTCTTTTCTTCATTATTTTGCAGGTTTCTTCTTATTATGAGTAGCTAAATAATTTTCTAGTGGAGGAACTTTGATGTTTAATCCAAAAGAATTGTGAGACTCTTGTCATTAATTTATCTTTACTATTTCGAATATATATTTTATTCTTGTGCTTGCTGGTTGTATTATTGTTGTGTTGATTATTTAAATAACATATGGTTGATTGATTTACATGATAATAAGTTGCTAGTTAGGAACACGAGGTCTTGTTAGTTTCTAGGCTAGGTAGTAAATAGAGTAGTTGTTTGTGGCTACACATCTCCTATGTTATGGAATTAAATAGTCAGCTCTAAATAAATCGAGGTCTCGAATTTGTTAACTTGGATTGGGTCTCTTTAATTCTTAATGTTGTTAGTAGATTAAATCCTTCCAGAGGTCTCGGGGTTGTTTACTAGTAAGGGAAATAAATTTTCAGGAATTATCGATGAAGTAAGTAGAGGCTAGTTATTTTAGAGTGATTGTCGACAACTATAACCAATCTATTCGAACGGTTAGATATCACTTGTTGTGTCGATGATCAATTCAACGGATTAAACAGAGAAGTACCTTGGCTAGACATTTTTATTATTGATTTTTCTCATGGTTATTATTACTGCATTTTCGTCATTCTCAAATGTTGCATCTTTACTTTATTTATTTATATTGTTAATTGATTTCCCATTTTTATTGATGTCGTGCTCCCATTTTTTTCAATTACAATCATTAGTTTTAGTTCATTTTCACTCTCAATTTCATACTTAATCTCTGCAACTCTTTTTTATTTTTATTTTTTTAGCAAATAACTAAATTTCACCGGTCTCTATGGTTCGGCCATGTTTGCTGCTATACTCAAAATATATTTTCTTAACAGGAATTTATTTTGGTGGTTTGACATGCCATCAAATTTGGCATCGTTGCCGGGGATTGGTGTCTAAGTTTATTTTTTCTTTTATCTTCTTTAACAAAAATAAAAGAAGGGATTTTTTCATGGATGGTAGTTTATATCTATCATATTCATGTATCTCTAAATTTGACATTGTGCTTTCAAAACTAACATCGTTTGCAGAGCAAATGGCTTTCAAGAATCAGGTGCAGTCATATAAAAATCATATTTCTCCAAGTTATCAAAGCAACATGTTCTCAGTGTCTTAATATGACTCATTTTCAAATTCTTTTTATGACTCTTATGGTTGCTACTTTAATGTTAACCCTTATTTACAAACTGACAATTCATGATGGTGAGAGCATCCAAATTTCAACTATAGAAGAGAGCCCAAAAATTTTCATAAATTTTAGCCTAAATTGCCAACAACTCCAGAACATGAAGATGACATCCAATCTTTAAAAGATATGGTGAAATATTTAGTGGCAACAACTCAACAGTTGCATCAAGAAACCAACGTTTGCATTTAGAATTTGACAAGGAACATGAGTCAATTATCTCCATCGATGAATAATGTAGTTTCTTTGCTGAATGGAGAATCAATATGAATTTCCTGTAGAAACTACAAATGATCAAGTCCATGACGTCAATGTTGTCACGTTGGAGAATCATGAGTTACTGAAACTACCTGACAGTGCGACTGCATTTTGGCATGGTCATGTTGAGAGCGATAACATGCTAACAGAGGTAAGTAACGAGGTAGAAACTCAACTTCTAAATTCTGATCCAATTTTTGTTTGTGAGGATGATCTAATTTTCCCCAAGAAGTCAGTTGAGAGCATGAAGGATGAGAATGAGAAAGCCATGAAGGAGACATTCACAAAAAATTAAGGTACACATTCTTTCACTTAATTCAATTGATCATAAGCCTAAATTTGTTGAATTTCTCAAAAAATTTTGTACCAAGAAAAAGAAAGTACCAATGGAGGACATAGTGGATATTCTTGAAAATTCTTCAGCCATACTTTATCAGCGATTACCTCATACAAATATAAAATTGGCAATGTTAGATTTAGGTGCTTTTATAAATGTTATGCCTCTTTCGATTTATAAATTTGTGAACTTGGGACCCATGAAAGAAACAAGAGGCGTAATTCAGTTAGCTTATCGTTCTAGCACTTACCCGAAATGGATGGTTGAGAATCTTTTGGTGAAAGTTGACAATTTAATTTTTTCCACTTATTTTTATATTATGGACATGGATGATGAGGACTCTCATCGCCCATCACTAATTTTGTTGGAAAGACTATTCTTTAGTACTGCAGGTATAAAAATTGATGTACTAAATGGTGAGATTACCTTTGAGGTTAGGAAAAAAGTGGTGCACTTCTATATTGATCTAGGATGAAGTTTTCAAGTTCGTCCAGCTAGTAAGATGTTAAAGAACGCTCCTTGGGAGGTAATCCATGGTTTTTATTGTTTTTATTTTACTTCAGTCAATTTCAATTAGTTTTAGTTTTTTTTTTTGTATTTTTCCTTCAAAGTTTGTCCCAACTTTATTTCTTTGATTTGATCACACTTGGTCTCTAGTTCCTTTTGTATTTTAGTGATCAACATAGTAGAAATAGAGCACAAAATTGTAGCTTTATTTGCTTGTTTCAATTAACCATTGTTGCACCCACCTTCACCATGATTTCACTTTTAATTTTCTGTTGTCTTTACACATTGAGGACAATGTGGATTTTAAGTGTGGGGAGGGGAATTTCATGTTTTGCATGTTTGTTATATTTTATTTGTGATGTTGATTTTTATTTTTGTTAAATTCTAAATTTTGTTTAAATTTTTTTGAATTTTTCATATATTTTGTATGTTTATTAGGTAGTTGCATGGTTTGCATGAAGTTTTTGTTGTTTAATGCATGTTTTACTTTTTGTTCTAAATTTGACATTACCATGTTAAAAACATGTCACATCTTGTTTATCAGTAATGTTTCACTTTGAATTTTTTTGTTCCGTTTGCTTGCTTTTGTCTATTTGTTTTGAGATACACCTATTGACTAGTTTTGGTATGCTTTATGTGGGCTTGTCCTTAGTATTCAAAACTTAATTTTTGAAAAATTAATGTTCAATTAGAACCTAGGATCTCTAATATACCTATTTGTGTATAACTTGGGTTTCTATACACCTTAGTTTCAAGAATAGACAGCTCCTAGTACTAGAGCTGAAAAGGATTGGTTGGATTCACACATACCTATGTAAGGTTTTGAGACAATTTATTTTCTTCATGTGTGTATTTTTCGTTCATAGTAAGACCCTGCTAGGATTTGTTAAGGAGTACAGTTCGAAGACCACACTTTTTCAATTTGAGATACTGAGAAGATGAAAGGTATTATTTGTTAACCCATTGCTTTCCTTTTTCTTTTAGTATCCACCTTCTAAATTAATCTATTGTTCACCCTTTTGAGCCTTGACCTTTTCCTTGTTTTTAAACCTGTTAACCTTCCCAATTTTGTTCTAGACCTCAACATTTGAACCCTAAGTTGAGAGATTTTTATTAGTGATACATTGCCAAATTGATGTTTTTCATGTTTTTTATGTTAATGCAATGTTGTGATGTTTATTTGGACATGTCTTGCAAATGGATTTTGTGTTTAAATTGTCAAGAAACTTGGTTGCCCAGTTTTGATGTGTTATTCAAAATGTAATGTTGCTTTCTTCTATTTATGAAAAAAAATAGAAATGAAAAAAAAAAGAAAAAAAAGGAAAAAAGAAAAAAAAAGAAAGAAAAAAAGAGGAAAAAAAGGGGAATAAAAAAAGAAAAAGAAAAAAAGAGGAAAAAAAGGGGAATAAAAGAAGAAAATCAACGAGAAAGTGTAGTGAATTGTTATGGGTATCCTTGTTTTTATTAGCAAAGACGTGTGATTTATTTTGGCTTGCATTAGTTTGAATGTTTAGATGATGACAAGGATCACTTGATTCTATTATTCTCTCTCAATTTATTGAACCCAATTATTAACCCCATTCCAAGCCATAAAAATTGGGTTAATTGCATACACAGTCACTGAAGTACAAAGACACGTTCAGTAAAATCACTAAAGTGATTTTTCGTTCAAGAAGGTTATTGAACTGATTTTTGTGGTTCAACAAAGTTACTCAAACCGCATGACTCAACTTTAACCACTACTTGTGCATGCAATCATGTCATGTCGGTCCACGTGTGCACACAAGTGTTCACTACTGACACGTGGCAAGACAGAATTAAAAAAAATAAATATTTAAATCCAACCAAAAAAACATTAAATCAAACCAGACCAAAACCAAGTAACTAAACCAAAATTATGACCTAAATAAACCCTTTTCCTTCTTCTCCATCTTCCTTCGTCTCTCTTTCTTTCCTCCCTCCCTTCTAAGACATGCTCTCATCATTATGTCGTTGTTGCTCTCTCTTTTTTTTTTCTCACTTCCAGTCACTCTCCATCGCTCTCTTTCTCACGTCACATATTGTTTATCTCTCTCTCTCAATACAAATGCGATGGATGGAAGCTTTCTTCTATGACAGACGACGCAATATGGATCTCACAAGGAGTAGATTTGAGATTGATGGTGTTTTATAACATGTTTTTAATTTTTTCTGTAATTTCATTTGCTAAACTAATTATAATTGTTTTTTCTTCTTCTTTTGAGATGAAGTTGTAGAAGGAGACAACGAATCAAAAAATAAGATGTAAATAATTGATTGATTTGGGTTTCTACTAGCCTATTAGTGTGATTTTAGTTTTTGATATTTAGTTTTGATTTAATTTTGATTTCAAGTAATATTTTGGTGGTTAATGGTTGGCCATAATTTCCTGTCTTGGACCCTAAAACATCAATCTTGGAGCTCCGATTCGGAACAACAATATTTTGATTTGTTCATTTTTTTAATTTATGGTTTTTGGCATTTTAATTTCTTTTGGATTTGATATTTGGTTTCAGTGAAGGACAAAATGGAGATAGAGATGGGAGTTATAATTTGTTGAACCAAGAGAGGTTCACATTTGGATCATCTTATGTTTTGATGATGAACAAAACTTGGGAAGAAGAGAAATGCCAAAAAACAAAATTTTAAGAGTTACTTGAGTAGGAAACATAGTTACTCAAGTAAGTTCAAGTTCCAGGAAGCCACTGATTGTTGAAGCTACTCGAGTAAGATGAAATTTACTCAAGTATGTGAAAGCTGAAAATGGAGTTACTCGAGTGAAAAAAAGGTTACTCGAGTGAGTGCTAAAACCAGAATATACATTGATTTGGAAGTTACTCGAGTGAGAAAATTGTTGCTCGAGTAAG
>CAODLS012678486.1:0-14776 GCA_948243855.1 Flueggea neowawraea
CGACGAAAATTATTCCAAAAATACCCCAAAACCCGATTCGAGCGGGACCCAACATTTTTGATAGTTCCAACCAACTCAAAATCATCCAATGAACCCAAATATAATCTCGTTTTTCATCAAATCAACCTAAAACAACCCAAACCGAAATACCCATTTTCGGACCAAAAATAAATCCTAAAATAAATCATCAATTTCTCATCACTCAAGGCAAATATATGTTCCTCCATGTTATTTACACTCATATCTATCATAAAAAACTCCAAATCAAGCCAAACATTCAACAAAAACTGAACCCTAGCTCATCAAAAACCCAAATTCGGCCAAACATGGAAATAAGCAAAAATAAGCATGAAAAGGAACCAAGAATTGAAAATAAACGAAGCAAATACCTCAAATCTGGTAGAGGAGTGTCTCAGGAGCAAGAGGAAACAAATTTCGTCGGATTTGAGTGAGAAATGAGAGAGATATGGCTGAAAAACGAAGTGGTGTTGGGTTAGGTTTAATAGAGAAAGTTGAAGATCAAAACGACGTCGTTTTGTTTAGTGGCCAGCACACACGCACGCAGACGACCGATCACGCACGCGGACGACAGCGGCTTCCAACATGCAAACAACGCGTCGTTTCCTCCAACTCACATGAACGACAGGTCGTCCCAGATCAAAAGACATGTAGTTTTGCCAGGCAACACTGAACGACCAGTCGTCCGACTCTTTTTTTCCCAGATTTTGTATTTCAATTTTAATCAATTTTTGACTTAACAAATCCTTTCCAAATCATTTATAAACTTCATTAAACACCAAATTAACATTTAAAAAAATCAAAATTAACTCTTCAAATTTCAAAATAAATTTTGAAATCTAACGAAAAATTTCCGAAATAATTAATAAAAATTAACTAAATATTCCCTTACTAAAACAAATTGAAAATAATAATTCTAATCAATAAAATCAACAAAATTTTAGTCATACCAAATTTTATAAAACCAATAAAATATATACCATTGATTACAAAATTAACAAAAATTCATTTAACAAAGAGGAAAAAATTTCTACTAGAAAATTCAATCGGGGGAAAATACGGGATATTGCACATGCTATCAAATGCCATGACTATCGAAATTAAGGCATTGTTTGGTTTCACTAATCAATTCTAATCATACTAGAAGTATAATCATTTTTAGAATTTCTTGCCGAATTAGAAATTCCATTGATTTGGTTTTCAAACTCACAAAAGCTCCTTTTTCAGCACATATTTGTATGCAACCCTATAGGTTCTCATTATGTTAGTAGCAAATTCAAATTCTCAATAAGAATTCACTGACAATATTGGCCATTAGTATGGCATCATGCCACCTAAACAATGAGATGGTCTAGGAATCGACTTTAACCAATCATGGACGGCTACTGTGCAATTCAATCCCTTATCATAATATCTCAATTGAGGATAGGGCATGGAACACGCCATCTCCTAATCTCAATCACAATTTTTTTGATCCTTAATTCAAGTAAATTCTTAAGCTAGAATCAGATTCCAAGTTTGATCTATACCCTCATGCTTTGGCCAAAAACTTCCAATTTACTTGGATCTATAAAAAGGCCATTAGATATTGTCTCTCGGTCACCAAAGGTGATAATTCTATCTTGGTTACTCATTACACTTACGTGGTTCATGATGTACACAACCTTATTAGCAACTTTATTCAAGTTACGTTAAGTAGGATCAATGTACACGACTACACACATAATGTCACGACCTGTTTTCGGACCATGACAGACCGTCTGTGGGAGTCCGACCCATCTCACACAAGTCTCCGAGATCAGACATTCTACACAACTTATTGATTAAAACCGTTATCAAAATATTTGTAAAATATAAAACTTTTTATACTAAAATCATAAGTATATATATCATATCAAATAGTAAGTTATACAAAGCGAATCATAATATCAGAGTATAAGTATAAATCCAAAATGATAAAATCAGACCCAGTAACCTAACAACATCCTGGTGTAGAGCTCTAACAAAAAACAAACAGAGCTCGAACCAAGATGACACTCATTATCAATGGAATGCCTCAGTAGGTGCAAGAATGTCAAACGGTTGCCGAATGCCAAAATGAGAACTTGTGAAATGTGATAAGAAACATCGACAAGAAACAAAAGAAAAGGGGTAAGAATTCCCAGTAAGGAAACAACACTCCAGAACGACACCAGGCCTCACAAAAACAGTTTTTGAAAACATTTAAAAAGATATTCACATGCAAATATAAGTGTATATACGTATACACGCTAATACTGAAATATAGTTCGAAACTCATTTTGAAATCGTTCGCACCTAAAGAAATAAAAAACACAGAAACATGCATAATGTATAAACCATATATCATAAAACTGAAGCTGATATGGGACCTAAAACCGACTGATAAATAAATAATAGGGTGAACTCCGTCACCAAACTGATACTGAGTACGTGTGTCTGGCCGGACACATGACTACCATAAACCCTGGTAACTGGGTATTGACTGCGCATTGGTATACCAAATGCTACATTTAGCCTACGTAGCATAAGTGCCACATTCCGAAAATATATAAATATATATATTTAGTACACATGCTAAGTAAAAATCATTTTACAAAGAATATTTATATACCTTATATTTATAAACCATATAAATATTATTTATCAAAAACGAAACTGATTACTAATAATCACATAATCCGAATTATTAATTAGTCAAACCATTATTATTCCATCTCCAGAGAAACTTGTGGCATAACAAAAACATATAGTTTAGGAGACACAACCTATGTGTCTAAAGCTGCCATTTCACTCACTTGGTATTCGAAACTATGGATCCAGTCAAGTACCACTAGCAGGTGGTTGATCCTACTGATAAATACAGGAAGCTGAAACAGATACAAACATCACCATTTATCAAAATCAAATACTAGTACTGTGGCGATACCGAATGTATGATATACTTATGCAAATGCAGATACTCACTCGACTATGAAAAACCTATTTCGGTCGAAGATCTTACACTAAAACCTCAAAAATCATAATCTACGCGAAAAACTAGTTGATATAGTGAAATCATAATCCTTAGCAACTTTAGCCAACGCCTTTACCTCAAATTTAGGTCTCGCTGCCCGAAAATGTACTTCAGACTCTTATGATTTGTGAAGATCTCAAAATTCTCTCCGTACAAATAATGTCTCCAGATCTTGAGTACAAACACCACTGCTGCTAACTCCAAGTCATGTGTCGGATAGTTCTGTTCGTGCCTCTTAAGTTGTCTTGATGCGTAGGCAATTATTCTACCGTGTTGCATCAATACACAACCTACGCCAACTCTTGATGCATAGCAATACACCGCAAAACCTCCTGAACCCGATGGTAGAACCAAAATTGGCGCACTTGTTAGACACTTCTTCAACTTCTGGAAACTATTCTTACATTTATTGGACCAAACAAATTTAACTCCCTTTTGAGTTAATTGAGCCATAGGAGCATCAATCCTAGAAAATCTTGGATAAACCTCCTATAATACCCGACCAAACCAAAAAAACTCCAAATCTCTGTAGTGGTCTTAGGTCTCTCCTAATGGAGTACTACCTCTATCTTCTTTGGATCAACCATAATGCCTTCTCTAGACACAACGTGTTCCAAGAATGGCACTTGTTTGAGTCAGAATTCACACTTTGAGAACTTAGCATAAAGCTGATGTTCTAGCAGAGTCTGCAATAGTGACCTCAAGTGGTCCTCGTGCTCTCCTTACTTTTCAAGTAGATCAGGATGTCGTCAATGAAAACAATGATGAACCAATCCAAATATGGTTTGAACACTCTGTTCATCAAATCCATAAATGTCGTTGGTGCATTTGTCAAACCAAACGACATTACTAGGAATTCATAATGACCATATCTAGTTCAAAATGTTGTCTTAGGAATGTCCCCTCCTCTAATCCTCAACTAATGGTATCCGACCGCAAGTTAATCTTAGAAAACCACTGTGCACTCTGCAACTGGTCAAACATATCATCTATACTAAGAAGTGGATATCAGTTCTTCACCGTTACCTTGTTAAGCTGACGATAGTCTATACACATACGAAGGCTCCCATCCTTGTTCTTCACAAATAGCACCGGAGCATCCCAAGGTGAAACACTCGGTCAAACAAATATCGTATCTAAAAACTCTTTCAACTGAGTCTCTAACTCCTTTAGCCCTGCTGGCGCCATCCGATATGGTGGAATCGATATCGGATTAGTACTAGATTGTACCTTTATAGCAAACTCAATCTCTCGCTCAGGCGAAATTCCCGATAACTCCTCCAAAAATACATCTAGAAACTCCCAAACCACTGGGATGTCCTCGACACTCAACTTCGATCCTTCAGAATCGGTCAAAACAAAAGCCAAATAT
This sequence comes from Flueggea neowawraea, assembly GCA_948243855.1. Classification (NCBI taxonomy): domain Eukaryota; kingdom Viridiplantae; phylum Streptophyta; class Magnoliopsida; order Malpighiales; family Phyllanthaceae; genus Flueggea; species Flueggea neowawraea. The sequence goes on from CAODLS012678486.1 coordinate 4,425, forward strand.
GCCTCACATCCTCGAAGAATCATCCCCTCTACTCTAACAGTTGATACATAACTCTATATCACACTGTATCGCTCACCCTGGTAACACAACTCAATTTGACCAGGTGGCAAAAAACATACTCTCTTGGCAAAACAATCTAAGGTAGCATGCCAATCAGAAAGCCAATCAATACCTAAAATGACATAAAATTCTCCCACATCTAATAAGATAATGCTAGCTACTAGCTCATGCCCATCAATGGTAATTACACAACCCTGAACCCCAGATTTAGTCAACATCTTTGCACCCAAAGGTGAAGAAACCTTTACCAGCTTATCCACCTGAAGCAACACTAACCCAGCACGCTCGACAAAATGTGGAGTGATAAATGAATGTGATGCACCAGTATCAAATAATACATGTGCTGGAGTATTAAATATAGAAAGAATACCAGTAACTGCAACATTGGAGGTCTGCGTCTAATGACAGGTAAGATTATACACTCTAACTTGCTCTCCTGTAGCAACACTACTTTAAGCTGCCTTACCACGACCACCACCCTGACTAGCATGACTACGAATCCCCGAACATTTACCGACTCCTCTACCAACACCGGTGCTAGCTACACCTGACCCTCTGACTATAGACTGTCTAGCTTGAGCCTCGGCACTCAACCTCATAGGACATTCAACTATCTTGTGCCCTGACTGTCTGCAGTAAAAATAGTTACCAGCTGTATGTTGTAAGTCTTGGGATGCCTCCTCCCATAAGTGCTACAAGGCAAATACCCCCAAGCTCTGTCCTTCACTCTGCCCAGCTGGCTGAGCTACACTATGGCTTTGAGTACTGTGACTGGGCTCTCTAACCCTAGGCCTGTTGGCCTCTAGAAGTACCATTTGTCTTCACTCTCTTCGACTCCCTCGGATGCCTCTCATCCATATACTTCATCCATCTGGCAGACTCAACCATCTGCCTTATGGTGGTTAACCCTAAAGTCATGACCACTCTACCAATCGTGGGTCTCAACCCATCTAGAAACTTCCTAGCCAAAGCCTCATCTTCTTGACTCTGAAGAGGTGCACACCTACTCAAATCCTTAAACTTCTCCTTATAATTCGTCACTGACATGCTCGCTCCTTAACGGAAATCATTGAACTCATTTGCCTTCTAGTCCTGGATACTCTGAGAAAGGACATAAGCAATGGGTTCTTGCTTAAATCTAGCCCAACTAAAATCTCCTTGGGCCTCTAAGCTCCTTTACAACCGAGCTACACGGCCACTCAAAAGGAACACAGTGAGTCTGATTCTGCTGGCATTATCAGTAATGTTTCGAGCCTCAAATTGATGTTCCACCTCTAGGAAGAAATCATAAGGATCCTCTCCCATCCCACCTGAAAATCTGGGTGGTTTCAGCTTTATAAACCGATCCAAAATGTCATCCTCTCTAGCCCTTGGTGCAATAGGTGCAACCACCAGAACAACTGCTATAACCTCCTTGTGCTAAGGCTGAGGTGTTAGCAACACCATTGGCAGAACTGGTGCTGCCTCTGCTGGTGGAACTGGTTTATCCACAGATGGCTGACCCAACTGAGCTCTCTCAATGCAGTCTAAAACTTGATTCATACGCTCAAATATCTCCATCTGAGATGTAAAAAGCTATTGAAGCTGAATTTGTGGCTACTGCTGAGGTGCTGGCACTACAACCTCTGGTGCATTATGTGAGTCGTGCAGATCCACTGTAGATTGGGCTGCGGATTTGACAGGCTCTCTTCTAGGTCTACCACAACCACGACCACGTCCACGACCGTGATCACGACGATCCATCGTTACATATAACAAACATACAAAACATGTATGCAAATATCAGAATGCAAATGATTGCCACAGTACTGAGATAACTATTAGAAGGGTATACATAAGCAAATTGGACTGACTCAATCAAAGATACATATGCTCCACACCGACCTAGACAACACAGAACCTAACGCTCTGATATCACCTTTGGTATCAGAGTACACAACTACCCTAGAATTATGAAACCTAAGTCTCTGATACCACCTTTGGTATCACTGCCCCATAGTTACAAAACCTAAGGATCTGATACCACTTTTGTCATAACCCATTTTCGGACCATAACTGGCGTGCAAGGCGGACCGTCTGTAGGATCCCGACCCATCTCACACAAGCCTCGAAGATCAGACATTCTACCCAACTTATTGATTAAAATCGTTATCATAACATTTGTAAAGTATAAAATATTTTATACTGAAATCATAAGTATATATATAATATCAAATAGTAAGTTATACAAAACGAATCATAATATTAGAGTATAAGTATAAATCCAAAAGGACAAAATCAGACCCAGTAACCCAACATCATCCCAGTGTAGAGCATTAACCAAAAACAAAAGGAGCATAAACTAAGAGGGCACTCACTATCAATGGAACACCTCATTAGGTGTAAGAATGCCAAATGGTTGTCGAATGCCAAAATGAGAACCTGTGAAATGTGATAAGAAACATCGACAAGAAACAGAAGAAAAGGGGTAAGAATCCCTAGTGAGAAAACAACATTCCAGAGCGGCACCAAGCCTCACAAAAACTGTTTTTGAAAACATTTAAAAAATATATTTACATGCAAATATAAGTGTATATACGTATACATGCTAATACTAAAATATAGTTCGAAACTCATTTTGAAATCGTTTGCACCTAAAGCAAACAACACACAGAAACATACATAATGTATAAACAATATATCATATAACTGAAGCTGATATAGGACCTGAAATTGACTGATAAATAAATAATAGGGTGAACTCCGTCACCAAACTGATACTTAGTACGTGTGTTTGGCCGAACAAACAGCTACCATAAACCCTGGTAACCGGGCATTGACTGCGCATTCGTATACCAAATGCTACGTTTACCCTACATAGCACAGGTGCACCGAAAATATATAAATATATATATCTAGCACACACGCTGACTCAAAATCAGTTTACAAAGAATATTTATATACTTTATATAAATATTCAAAATCTGAGACTGAATTAATTTGCAAAAAATATTTATAAACCATATAAATATTATTTATCAAAAACGAAAACTGATTATTAATAATCACATAATCCGGATTATTAATTAGCCAAGCCATTATTATTTCATCTTTAGAGAAACATGTGGCACAACAAAAACATATAATTTAGGAGACACAACCTATGTGTCTAAAGCTGCCATTTCACTCACCTGGTATCCAAAGCTATGGATCCAGTCAAGCACCACTAGCAGGTGGCTGATCTTGCTGATAAGCACAACAAGCTGAAACAGATACAAACATAGCCATTTATTAGAATTGAACACTGGTACTGTGGCGATACCGAATGCATGATATGCAAATGCAGATGCAAACACTCACTCGACTATGAAAAATCTATTTCGGTTGAAGATCTTACACTGAAACCTCAAAATTGGAATCTACGCGAAAAACTAGTTGGGTCCTTGAATTTTTGTAAAATTACGTTTGAGTCCCCCGACTCAAGTAAAATTACGAAATGGTTCTCAAAATTTTTAAAAATTACTATTGGGTCCTCTAAGTAATCAGAATTTCAAAAAGAGCTCTCAAACTATCAAAAATTGTAAATTAGTCCTTAAACCCTCAAAATATCAAATTGCTCCCTAAATTAGAAAATATCAAAACTAGTTCACAAGCATGCAAATATCAGAATTGATCCTTGCGACAAAAAACTACAAGAAAATGTCCCTAAACCCGAAACGCTGAAACCCGACCCGATGTTCTAAATCATCCACATTACCTTAAATCATCCCCTAGAATACAAATCTATCAACAATTACATCAAACAACCTCAAAATAATCTAAAACCGTCACCCATTTCGGACCAAACCCTGGCCTCGACTAAAACTCGTGAAACCCATTGATTCAAGGCTTGTTTCGTGTTGTTCTAAGTCTTATCTAACCTATTCTAGCAACCCCAAGCATTGGATAATCAAGAATCATCCAAAAATTGAAACCCAAATGAAATTCGTCTAAAATTCGATCCACGAATTAAATGCATAAAACGGAAGTTAATCGGAAGAAAATAAGTGTTTCTTACCTCAAAAATGGACTAGGAATGTTGGGTGAGAAATGTGGGAGTGTTCTGAAGTGATTTGTGAGAGAGTTGAGTGAGAGAGAGTGAAATAAATGAAGAAGTTGGGTTATTGAGTGTTTTAAAGGCGTTCTGCACAAAGGCAACGTATGCCTTGACTAGGGTCAACGTACGTTGTCAGGGTCGAAACCACATTCAGTCGCTTCTGTTTTAAATACAACATACGTTGCACTAAGTCAACGTACATTGTGCATGAATGCAACATACGCCATGATCCAATTTAACGTATGTTGATCATCTTGCGAATTTTTCATGTAACGTACGTTGTGCTCTTATACCAACTTACGTCGTGACCCCTCCAGCTTTCATACTTGTCGTCTCTCACTCTTGAACACGTTCCAAACCATCATCAAGGTCCCTCAACTTTTAACACTTCAAAAATGCATCCGATCGCCAAGATCAAACACCAAATCATCATCGCCATCACGTTGGAATAAGCGGAATATTACAAATAATGAACCACGGTATTCTCAAGTCTAAAAATCATTTTCACAATCTCCACAATGCAATCATCAATGATGCTCACATATCGATCCACGTAGCACTTGCATTAGTCGGTTCGGTCTAGCACCCATGTCCACGCTAAACCATGTGCTTAGTTGTTTGACTCAGATGTCACACATGCACTAGCACGTGAGATATACTACTAGTCAAACAATGTTACAATCTCGATGTATTATGAACGGCTCTAATCGATAATACTTTGACTATGGACATCTAGAGAAAGTGTTTAGTATCAATAAGTTCTCATGTCGTCTAAGGCCCTTATTACACAAATCTACTAATTCAGGGACATTGTTTTCTTAAATCACTAACAATAATATGGGCACAAATAATGATAAGCAAACAATAAATTGTCATTATTAATTTATTCACAAATACAATAATTGTGCTTTGGTACCAATCTCGTTAGCCACTAGGGCACAAACACTACCATAGAATCCTTTGACTTGTATAACAAAATAATCACGACCACTGTAGGGAGTATTGTAGGCCCAACACGGAGTTGAGGATTAATTGAAAAGCAAGGAAGAAAGGGGCAAAATTAACGGTAACAATTCGTAATCTAACGATTATAGCCGAATAATGTCTAGTTGAGGATTGAAAAGGTATGAGGTTCAAGTGGGTTAAACAGGGCCTCAAAGATTCGATTAGGTCAATACACTGGTCATAGTCTACTGGATCATGACATTGTAAAACATCAAAATGCAAAGAAATCTAATTGTTAGTCCCTTTTTGGCTCAACAATCTCCTGGGAATGAATTGGTGTCCCAAAATCCTAACGTTTGCAAAGTCTCATTGTTGATCGATGGAACAATTTGCGAGTTAGGTTGGCAAGGAACTGAACAATACTTGCATCGCTGCAAGATTTTAGGAGAAAAAGGAGTCGTGCTAGAATCAAATCTTCCAATTGGTCCAATGTTCAATGTACATGTGGTGTAATTGTCCGTTTTTCGAAATACTGCAAAATGCCTAGGGGTTAGGGAAAACCGCGCCAACCGAATTTCTAAACTAAACTGATACAAGTTTGGTTCGGTTCTAATAGAAAAAGAAAATGATTGATTTAGCAACGAACTTTTGTCAACCTAAATTTCCTTTTTACTATAGTAGATGAAGAGTCTAACATTGATAGTTAGAATTAGCTATTTTTAGAAAAGAAAATGTGCGCTTCATATTTTTCAGAAAGACAATAAGTTAGCTTATTTTTGTAAATTGAAAAACAAAAATTTGACATACTGTGTGATTTCGTTTTATTCCTTAGTCCCATTTACGTTCTTGAGAAATTTTACATTTTGCGTGTAAACAATGTACTAAGCATGTTTTCTTGTCAAATTAATAATTTCCCTTTATTGCTAATAACGTGTACAAGCCTAGAATTGATTTATCTTAAGCAGGCAAATATCTGCAATAATCTCTTTTTACCGCCTAATACGTGCACTAAGTAAAGATGAGGCTGAGTGTTTTAAATCATTGAGCAGCCATAGCATTATGCCATAATCAACTATGGTAATTTTTACATGAACTACTTTAATAAAATCAAAAATAAGATCCGTAGCAAAAATATATAAACACTATCTGAGGAAATTTGCAATAAAAATTCTGACCAAGAAATCTACTAAGTTAGAAGGTTGTACCTAAATCAAGTGTTTTTCGCAACTAACACTGTGATGTGCTGTTATGAAACAACAGGAAAACGATTGTGTCCCTTGATGACATATGCATCAACAAATACGTAGATGGAACCTTAGGTTGGAAGCTGAGCTTTATTTTTCTAATTAGGTAGGTTAGTTGTTCTGTAAGGGTCAACATAGCACCTAATATACATCATGATAATTCCTTTTCGGACAATAAACTTAGCTTGTGAATTGGAATTTCCATCAAGCTTTTTTTCCTATACAAGAACACTTTTTTTTCTATCCCGAATTTTATATCTATCAAAGGAAAAAAATAATGTAACATGATTTTACTGAAGTCGTTGCAAATTGTCATTATTAGATTAAAGATAAAATACTAAAAATAGAGTTTTAATATAGCTTATTAATCTGACTATATACTGAAATTATCGTGCATTGCAATTTAGTTTAGGAAAAAGAATAAAACAGAAAATTGGTAATCTTGAAAACAACGCCAAAAAAACGTATAGAAATACCGAAGACTATGCTAGAGTAATATGATTCCTTTTTCTTAAATTAAAGGTAGTAAGATCGAGTTTTTGGTATGAAAAATCTTGAACACTTAGTATGAAGAGCTTTGCACTTCCAAGAATCCTGCCGACTTGAATCGGTTGATTTAATCAAACATCCATACAATGAACTTTTTTTTCCTTGATAAAAAACATGCAATGAAAATTACATATTTGATTTGGTCATCTTATGTTATCACACTTAATATCACAACATGAAACCTAACAAAATCTATATATTATCATTTTAACTAGCCTGGTTTTCAAAGTATCCTCAATATCAAATACAATGAACTTACATGTTTATGATTGCCATTTATTCTAGAAAGTGAACAAGGGCGACGAGAGGGAAGAATCGGCCTTTGTTAAAAATGGCGTGCTATGTCTTTGCATCAATGGCTTGTACGGGTAGGAAATGTCCTTACCTAATTAGTAACAAATAATCTTGACTTATGTCAAAAGGCTAAATAAACTTGTTAACTATTTGTTAGTTAATTAACAACAGATTATTTTAATCTCACTTTTTTTGGAATATTATATCCATCACTTTCCAAAATCTATATCAGACAGAGACATCACCCAAACATGTTAGACATCAACCTAGGGTTTAAGTTTTGTCCTTCATTAAAGGTCAAACCTCCCAGTTGAAGATGTTGCATGTTTCGTGTCCAGGTCTATCTACAACTAAATTATTTTGTATTCCGCAGTTGATTATCACATACGCAGACGCACTCTATGTCAATATCTAACTTACTCAAGTTCTTTTCAGGCAATGATGTATACCATGAAGACCAATGAGCTTATCGCTTATTGAATAAGAAATCAATTTCAATGCTAAAAGGTCAAAAATTCTATTCTCAGTAGATTTAAGTAAATAATATGACTCATTAGAAAAAGATATGCACTATGAAGAAATCAAATTTTATATCTATAAAAAAAAGAAAAAGAAAAAAACTTTCTTCATTGTATACAATACAATCTTGCAAAAATCTAAAGAAGATACGACAAATCCTGGCAAAAAAAAATTTACAAGAATAATTCCAAGATAATTCAAATCTTTTCACACAAATACCAAGTGTTATGTACATAACAATTATTTCATCTTAATAAATTAAATTCATGCAAGTAAACAATGAATATTGTATGTCTCAGATCCAAGAAGTCAAGGATAGCGAATCCTGAGCGGTTCATTACGAAATTGGCCATGGCCGATCTTGCCTGCCAAAAAGGAAAATTACACAAATGAGAAAACATATATACTCTATGCATACGAAAAAAAAAAGAAAGAATAAATTCAACAAAAAATAGAATCAGTACATAAGTTGTTAAAACTTACTCTAAAATTTCTTTCCAATAAACTTCACTTGCTTCATTATCCATAAGATCAAACCATGCTTCAAAGGTGGTTGAAGAGGAAGAAGGGTTAGACACACCATTTGACTTATTACTGTTGCTTTCTATTTGGTTCACCGTTTTTCGTTCAGGTGATCCTGAAACCAGTGGTGGAAGTACAACTGAACTTGTCATAGCATAAGAAGAAGCAGCTGGATCATTCTCTTCCGCTCTAAACTTTGTGTCATTCATGGGATAGTAATCCGCAACACCGAAATGTGGTTGTTGCCGGGACCCGAAATTTGGAAAATCGAACTGATTTTGATTCACATCCTGAGCACAAAAACCAGCTTGAAGCTCAGAATTCGCTTTGAACAATTCATAACCGTCCCGCAAATTTAGACTGAGAAGACTGTTAACAGCCTCCGTGTTACTTGGAACTATCGGAGGACTAGTATTTAGAACCTGAAGAATGCTGTGCAAAAACTGAAGTTTAGCAAGTTGTGTTGCGTCGGGCTGCAACCTGAAAGAATTGTCCCAGGCCCTGATGCCATTTCCGAAATTAGCAGCTGCAGGCAACTGTGGCAGGTTTGCGAGCATGCTGAGATCAGTTCTAGGCCTGTGAGTGACCGGGTCGATTCCCATACTGAGAAGTTTTTTCTTCAGATGAGTATTCCAGAAGTTCTTGATCACGTTATCTGTTCTTCCGGGAAGACGCTGAGCGATCGACGACCATCTGTCATGAAACAACAGAGAGATTCACACGAATATTAATATTACTGAATCAATATATAAAAAAAACATGTTATAAATAATTACTTACTTATTTCCAAGAACTGAATGAAGATTAATAATGGTTTGCTCTTCTTCTTCAGAAAATTTCCCTCTTTTGATATCAGGTCTAAGATAATTAGTCCACCTGAGTCTGCAACTTTTTCCACACCTGTTCAAGCCAGCATGTCTTGGCAGGGCTCGCCAACTTCCATGGCCATGCTTCTGAATGTAGTCGATCAGCTTTTGGTTTTCTTCTGGTGTCCATGGTCCTTTCTTTAGACTCTTTTCGTCACGCTTTGGCGATTTCCCGGTCATCTAGGCAACAGAAGAAGTTCAGCAAAGTTAAGAGTTTGAAATATTTCAACATAATTTAGCAATGTGAATAGCAAACGAAAGTGAAGAACTTCAAACCTTAGAGTCATTCGAGTCCGCACGATCCTACTTAAATGTGGATTAATTAGTTATGGAGAAAACAGGGAGAAATGCGAGGTATATATAGTGCGTCAAATGCCTCGAAATTGGCAACCTTAGATAAATAATTACCTTTTCGGTATATAAATATCCCAAAATTGAGAAGCTTCATTAGTTAACATTGAAGAATTTTTGTGGGTCCTTTTTAATTATACAGTAGAAAATATGTAAAGTTACTCTTGCTTATCCAATTCGAAGTCCAAACCTATTTCTTGTTTGCTGATTGTCAGGAAATCAGACGATAGAGGATAACGCGGAAACAAAGAGAAATCACACAAGAACACAAGATTTATGTGATTCGATCAATAATCAATCTACGTCCACGGGCAGAGCACAAGTAATTCTACTATTCAGAGTAAAAAACAAGCACAATGGCTTATAACGTCGTTCAAAGGCTTTTCAAGACGTTCCCAAGCCCCCCTTATATAGTTAACAAGTAAAACAAGTCAAAACTAATTAGGAAAACCCTAATTGAAACCCTAAATCCCGTCAGAATTGGTTACACGGTCAGTGAAGATAAGACACAGACAAACACCTTCGAGACACGGTCATTTCCTCGTGTTCGTGTAGCTCCAGAAGGCTCGACAAGCAAGCACGGGTTCAGACACGGCCGTGTCCGCCCAATTTTCGTCTCTTCTGGCTCCAGTGCATTACACGGTCAATCTCACGCCAGTATAACTCCCTGTTTTCGTCCAACAACTATTTTTCCTTCACAAATCCGTCCTTCTTTGGCTTGTATCACTTCCCATAAGGCTTTAACTTCAATCTTGATTAAGAAATTCAGTCTAATCTCAACAATTCTCCACCTTGGAGTGAAGTTTCTTTCCCGTTCAACTCTGAATCCCGAATTACTCATTTGCCACACCACCTCGAAGGGCCTCAAGTCTTGTAACAACGAACCAATCCATCCCAGACTTGCCTCCACTAGCGCTAGCTTTCCAT
>CAODLS012678600.1:0-19402 GCA_948243855.1 Flueggea neowawraea
GTTTACATTGAAGGGTTTTTCCTATCAGTTTGAGCTTGAAAATCTATACTGTTATTATGATTGAATTGAAGTTTGCAAATTCTTTTAATGCTTATAGAAGTTCTATAAGGGTTTCTTTTGTAACTTTTGTTTCTGGGTTCTAATAGGCTAATTCAGCTTACTTTTTTCATTTTTATACTTATTCTGATGTTAATTTGGAGGATTATGTGTTATTGGATCATGCTTATTCTGCTTTTTACTTTGGTGTATTCTAAAGTGATTTTGTTTGTTTGGTAATAATCTGAAGAGATAATTCCCATGAAACAAATGAAAATGGATTGGGTTACATACATTCATTCCCGACGGTGTCGCTATATACATTCATTCCCGACGGTGTCGCTATGCTTCTCTTCACTTTCCGACCTGAAATTGATTTGGGTTACAACAATTTTTATAGCGAAATTAAATAGGGATTTTGTGTGAAGTTTTGCTTCTCTTCACCTTCTGAACTGAAATTGATTTGTGTTAACAGCGGAGGAGATGATGGATTCAACACCGACGACGCCGACATTGCTGAGTTCATCGACAACGATTCTGATGATCTCATCTCCCACCGCCACCAGGTAATTACCTCTTTCCTTACATTTCTTTCCACTTCCTCTCAATTGAATTTCCGAGATGTTCGTCGGGCTTAATGGATTTGTGAATCTTTTTTTTTTTTTTTGAATTTTGAATGGTCTTCCGAGATTTGTGTCGGGCTTTATGGATTTGTGAATTTTTTTCTTTTTGAAATTTTGAATGGTCTCATCTCTAAACCGTTCTAAAAACCTATTCTCTATTTGCCTGACATATAAAATGTTCCTGTCAATCTGGCTTTGTTGGAGAGTCTCACCTTTTTGAGTTCACACAGAAAGTGAGCCATTCAAGAATTATATGCCAACAAGGTTTTGATTTTAGCTTTTAGTTTCTCTTTTTTTACTGAAATCTTACTGAAAAAAAATATTTGGATGCACTTCTTTATTCTTTCTTTTGCATTTTCTCCAAATTTCTCTATGAATTGCTTCATGTTATGGGATTATCTTAATCTGTTCAGGTATAACTAAGATTTTGTTATTCTAATTTTTCAGTTCCTCCATTTTCAGTTCAACCCTCCAGCTTCAAAGGCATTGATATTAATGGACATGCTTGCAGCTGATCCTAGAATTGCTGCAATAATGGTCAAGGTAATTTGAATCTATTTCAAAAGTTACTGTCTTTTTTAAAGAGCATAAATCTGACACATTGATGTTGAATTGTTAAATTACTGAAGCACCGGTGGCGAGTGGGAATTATGACTGAGATGGCCCGAGTTGGTTATGTTGGTGTGAGCCCCAAATATATTCTTGGTTTTAATAAGGTAAACACTTATAAGGCATGATAACTGATTATGTACATATAGGAGTTAGGATTTTATTTGTTTCCGTGGTCATAGTATCGGCATCTATCCAAATAGACAGTAATGCAGCCAATGTTTTGATGTTTGATGCAGAAACGTAATAGGAAGGGTGTTATGGGGCCGGCGTTTATGGTGGAAGAGCTTGGGCGTCGAAAGGTTAATCATGGGGTAAGGATCCTGCTAATACTGATTTGATATTAAAATAGGTTGCGGGACTAAATCAGTAACATTTATTTTAAATTTTAATTCTATTCTTTTTGTAGGATGTTTATGTAATGCAGTTCTATAATCAGTTGGTTGAGACAAAGAAAGGCGAAGTAAGTAGCCGCATTTTACAATTCATTTTGTTAATTATTGCTACATAAATGAAAATCAGTTCAGAGGGACTCTGAAGAGATAATTTTTTGTTTTTTTTTTTATCAAAACCAATCAATTTTGTTAAGATGTAGTTCATGTTGTTGTTTCAAATGGCAGCATTGGTGCACAACGTGTTAAAGTTGCTTGCACAGACTTCCGCCAGGCTTCTGAGGACAGAAAGAAGGCAGGGTAAGAAGAATGAAGGATTAGATTTAGCATTAACAAAAATTAATTTATATTTTATCTTGATTTGCAGGTGCTTGCAGGCCTTGAACACAATCCCACGTGAGTACTGTATTCTGAGAAGCAAATTTGAGAACATAATTCATGAATGGGAATTGGGTTGTGAGAAGGTGAATATATCGTCTATCATTTATTTTAATGGATCCTTCCTTTGTATTTGTTGTATAATGTTTGTCTAATGATCTATTTTAACTCTCAAATTATTTCGCTTATTTTGTAATTCATTTTGACTTTGTCATTCATAAATCAGAACCTTATTTCGTCTCAGATGACATGCAATTTTGCTTTTATTCTATAGTTGCTGAATATATGTTCAGTATTTATTATTTTATTTTAAGTTTAAGTAAATTTTTTATTATAAATTTTATAATATTTATAGAAAAATAAAAATGGACTCATGGTATCTCTGGGCATCGCCGGGTCCAACACTAGTTGTATATAAATTGAAAATTGTGTATCAACAAAACAAGTTGATAGACATTAGTCATGTAGCTTGTTTGAGAAGGAGCGTGAGATTATAGATCAGAGTATCAGACCCATATAGCATTCCATCGCAGCAAATAAAGATAAGACCATGTTAAATTTCTCAATCGAATTTTAAAATTAAATTTAAAATTGATCCATTTATTAATTAAATTAACCAGAAACAAATTGTAATTAATTTGAGTCACTAGCCACATACAAAGCCCCTAAAATTTTATTCATATCATTCTCTATTTTTCGTGTAAATGTTGGCAAAAGTAGTTTGTCCATAATAGGTTTAATCCAACTGGTTTGATTAAAGTGGAAATTATGACAGTGGGTCACAATTAGTTAGAAGTCTAATTGAATGTAGGCTCTTTAAATATGTAGGGGGCTCATGGAGTTTATTTATAGAAACTACAGCGGCAGATGCACATTATAAGGAGAGGGACACACCTCTCAAAGAGAAAAAGTTATATTTATCTGTAATTTTTTTCAAAAAAGTTGCAAACTACATATGAATTACTCTGCCCGTCTCAATTTAATAAATATTAACTATTTTTACGAAAATTAAGAAATAATAATTTTAATAGTTAAAATTATTTAATTCTTTATTATTTTTTATTTATACTATTTGACTAATTATATTTGTAATTAATGAATTAATTAAAAATAAATAAATAAGAACAAAACAAGAAAATGTGTTTATATTTTAAAACATCTAAAATATAAATTATATCTATCAAATTAGGATAGAGAAGGTAATATTTTAGTCAACTCGTTTCAATATCTTGTATGACCAATGTATCAAGAGTTCAATTTACCTTTTTGCCCAAATTGAATCACTACCTTCCAAGGTTACACATGAATAAATCTAATGCTTGTCTGCATGACTATTTTGTCTATTTTGAGTCGCCTTAAGCCGACTTTTTACTACTTTTATTTTGTCGATAGTTTTTTGAACTAACTTCAATCCCTCAAAGATTCTCATACCTTCTTCATCCCAAATTATCGGATTTCTGCACCTTCTAGATTGCGGTCGCCGTCTCTGTCCCTATCTTTTGATTTTAGATCACCTCGCACATTCGGTGTCTCTTCCTCCGCCACTGCCTTTTGTTGTGCGACGCCAAATCTCATCGCTAGATTGTCCTCCACAATTGCGATCAGTTCCTCTCTTGTCGCCATCCCTTTTCCAGATTGTTGTTCAATAAGATGTCTTCACATTGTCCTCCACCATCGTTTCTTTTAAATCGCAACTCCATTGCCGCTTTCTTCGTCATCAAATATACGCTCAATGGAGTAGAGGTGGAGTCACGATTTTAGATCCGCCATTAATGACAGAGCTGACCAAAATGACGGGCTATGTTTGGGCTGTGAAGAGAGGGAGAGAAAGGAAGAGAGGAGAGAGAGAGAGAAAGACGAGAGTGAGAGCACAGAAGAGAAGAGAGAGAGAGAGACTAAGAGAGAGAGAGATGAGATTTTGGAAAAGAGTCAGACGAGATTTTGGAACTTCATATGATTAAAATAGTCAAAATATGGAATTTGTAAGAATATGTTTCAGATTCTTCCATTTTAGAAATTTTGTTTTAACTAAATTCCATTTTTAAGATCAAGATGTATGTAGTAGCACTCTTACAAATTGGCATGTCAACTATGGCAATCTATGCAATTAACTCAATCTACTAACTTAACTGGGATAATCTAATTGAGTTGGCCTAAGATCATGGTTCTTATCCTGATTGAATCGGATTTTGTTCAATCTATCACGGACTGATTACTTTTCTCAACGTAAGTTTAGTGTTCAACTTTATTATTTCGTTTGCAGTTTGCGTCTTCAAAGATTTTGCCACACTGCCAATTCTCAACCGGAGTTGTGTTCTCCAATCCAATCTTGATCCCGACTAAAATATAAACAACCGCCCTCCAGAGTCGATGTCGCCGATTCTCGTTCGTCTCACATTAATGTTTGACAAACCAAAAATATAACGATTACAAACGCCTGGTAACAGAGATTCCAATTCTCGAACAAACCGTATGGATTGTGAGGCGGGTCCCCTATGTTTTTGGTCGAATTTGGCTTGTTCAGGAGCAACCAAGAATCAGCATTGATCGATTTTCTTACACCAAAATTTGGTTTATTTGCTTTCATATGGAACAACTTTGTCAATGCATTGCTTTATTTGCTTTCCTATTAACATATTTCATTGTTGTCAAACATATCTCTATTTTGAAACAAATAGAAAATCTTTTTCTCTTTTTACTTGTTATATGTAACACATATTTCAACTATATATCATTATTTGTTACACAACATATTTACTTAATTAGTTGATGAATTAAGCAAGCTAAGTCACAGCTTAGCAGTAGTAATAAAGAACCAGATGATACATCAAATTGAGAGTGATAGATATTGCAAGGCAAACAAATTGAGAGTACAATGGTCCGAACAGTATTTCACTGTTCTTTTAACAACAGCGCCACTGTTACGTGTAAAGGGTATTTTATAAAATATACAAAGGACGTGCTAATGTGACTAGGTGCTTTGGCTTTGCAACGAAATCTCAAACGAAGATACGCTTTAAACGGAGGGTAGGTGGATTACGCACTAGATAATCTTGTTTAATGTTTATTTAGCATATCATATAGGTCAAGAAAATTAAAATTTGGGTCCCCTAATCACGTTTATGCATGACTTGATGCTTAATCATGTGGTGAAGTCAAGAGGACGTTTATATATTGTAACAAATATATAGATCTCCTGAATCGTAATTAGCAAATAAAAATTAGCGAAGCACCTTCCCCTAGTCCTGCACTTTGGAGGACTCAAAACCATTGGTTAATAATAAGACAACCAAATAATAATTTCGTATACTTTTATTTAAATAAAATAGACATATATTTATCATTTCTCAATATATAATCTCTTACTCTTTCAACCACTTTTTTCTTCCAACGTCTCTAATTCGACGGTATCAATTTCAAGAATAGAAATAAGTGACCTAAGATCATCAGGGTAATGGTTGAACATGCTTCTTCTGATTGAAATAGAGTATTTTTGTATTTGATCAAAACGTGAAATAAAAACGTGATAGTATTTCAAACAGAAACAAAGCCGTGATATAGTATTTCAAATGAATTAAATTCTTATTAGTAAAAAAAACAAAATAAATTCGTGTATTAATTGAAAAGGTTTCTTATGATGCTATATATATGTGTGTATAGCAGTTTCTTATAACATCTTTATTATTAAATATCGTCGCTTCTATGTCGTTCATGTTTGAAGTAATTATTCACACCCATCTAATTATGAGCAATTGTTTCTTCCATAACTCTACATCTAATGTTAAGACTCCGGACAATTAAGTAATATTTGTAAGAAATAATAATATCAAAATTTAAGAGATTGAAAAATATTATAAGAGAAGAGAGAATAAATTTAAAACAGTTAAATTTACGTGGTTCGGTATAAAAACTATGTCTATAAATGAAGAGCAAAAGTTCACTAATTAAGGATAAAATTTAAGTCAAGGTAGAAATTCGTTAAACTCCCTTGAATTTCTCAAGCTCAAACATATACCTATGCGCCATAGCACACATAATTTCAATCCCAAGAAGCTTATCTAATCACATGGCAACTGTGAATATTTCTTGGTCATGAATTAACTTGGATGGTGGAGAGCAAATATGATCTAAATATTAGTGCTTTGGGACCAAGGATTTGTGCCTATAAACAGGCCTTCATGTCCTAAATGTGTAAAGAATTTTCAGTCTCTCTTTAGATCTCCATTCCAACTGATGAAATCCCTTGAATAACCGAGTTCAAGCATTGTTTGGACTTGATTTCTATTCGCAGCACTTAATCCCTTTTATCTTGTGTATATTATGCTTGAGCTCGGTCTAAAATTCAAGGCATATAACATTTAAGCAATTGTTGATCCATAATTGTCTCTAAATTAGTTTAGAAAAAGCATTAAAAAAAAGTCAAACGATTTACAAGTCAACGAAGTGGCAAAATCCAGTGGTTCTCACCAACATGGATTCTTAACTAGTCGCTCATACGTGTCAACCCCACAGGAAGCCACAGCCACCATCACTTTAACGGCGTCGTTTAGATCATGAACTGGCAACATCAAACAGTAGCGAACACTTAAAACGGGACCCACATGGACTGGTCTCCCCATTCCAAAGTCAACCCTCTCTAACCCAAGTCTTGACCATTGTGACATTATTAAAACACCAACCGAGTCAGGACAAGCTCGTGTTCGACTCACCGAGTCAATTACCCATCTCACGTACTCGTTATTCACCCTTTCTTTGGCTCTTTTCACTAGCATTGCCACGTGGCGCAAGTTTTGCTCCGCAAGTTCCTTTACAGTTACTTCAGCACAGCCAAGAACAAAGGCGTTGCCTTAGTAACCACTCGGGAGACTCGGTTTGACTCGGTTGCGAATGTTAATGCTGAAGAGAAGCTTCAAAATTTGGTTCAGCGGTAAGTTCAGTGATTTTGCCCAGCTCCTCCACACGTGGGCTGAAAGTACCTCAAAAGAAGTAAACGTATCTGTGTGACTCGCAACTCGTTTTAACTCGTTTAGACTCGTTTTGTCAAAAATGATGGATCTTGGTGTAAGTAGTCGTTGGTTCGTAAACCGAGTTGCGAACCCGCGGAGGTCAGGAACTCGGGTGAACTCAAGGTGACTCGCCAGGTAAGTTCGATTTGGCTTGATTGGGTCCAGTAGATGCCTGTCCCACAGAGGCTTCGGCTTGACATCGGCAACTCGTTCGTGACTTGCGGCTAACTGAGTAAACGATTGAGAAAATCAGAACTACCAATACCATCACAAACACAATGGTTGACTCCAACAGCCAACGTGGCAGCGCCGTCTTTAAGCCACGTGAGCTGAATAACAAGAGGTGGGTCCCCTTTGAGAACGTCCGCCATGTGGAGGGATAACAAATTCCTACACTGAGCAACATAACGCGGGGCCCTATCAAAATCTTTGGTCGTGAACTGGTCAGAAACGGCTTCAACAAAAACCGCCCCCTTGGCTCAACACACAGCCTCCAAGCCCGAGCCATCGGACTTAGCCCTGACTCGACCAGAAAGAGGGTAATAAGGCACCAAAATCCTAGCCAAAGCGGACTTGAGTCCAGCTGTGACGGCATTCTGGTCCAGAGCCAAACCAGGGGGCCTAAAAACCAATAAGTACTCGATGGTGAAGCGCAAGAAGAGTTGAGAGTCGAGAGCTGAGAGCGGAAGAATTCGAATTGGAGTAGATTGGGAGGGTTTGATAGCAACAACCTCTTTGATACGAACAGGAGAGGATTTGGACATGTTTGATTAAGGTTATTATTACAAGATTGTAAGAAGAAGAGAAATGGGTTGGATTTATAAGAGAGAGAGACATTTAAGGGTATGTTTGGTGGGAGAGTATTATTGTTTTGGTCTTGGTAGGGGAGGTGTTGGAAGGGTGGTAGTATTATTATAAGGAGACCATGTGCATCTTTTTCTCTATACGTCTTAACTCTAAGAGATTTGTGCCAAGATTCTCTGGGCATTACTTTATGGAAAAAATATTATATGAAAACAAAATGTTCACAGCTTGCCTCTTGCTTTCTGTCTCTTCCCCGGATATTGATCATAACCATCACATTCTCCCTCTTTCTCTCTCTAAATTAGTTTGTTTGCCTTTAGCAAAGGAGCCTATTAAGAGCGAATAGTAGAAATAAATTGCAGATGAGAATATGTTGACCAAGAATGGTTAACAAACAGTATAAGATAAACGTTAAATTTAAAGTTTTAAACTTAGTGATTTGAAATCCATTAATTGCCGGCGTTACTTAAAAACAATTGTGCATTTATGCTGAATTATGATAATTATCAACTCTTTGAAAGACAAATTGTAAGAAAGATTACTTTCATTTATAATTAATAGATTTTACACTTGTCTAATGTCGAATACTATTGAACCCTATGCATTGAGAACGATGTTACTTATATAACCACAATCTTTAAACCTTTAAAAAGTTAGACAAACCAAAGGTTTGTGTAATATTTGTGGATGTTACATATAATTGGGGTTGATAGACGTGGATGCTGAATTGCTGATACCTGTCTAGCTCATGTCTGGAGGATCTAAGTATATAGAAAAAGTTGATATATATATAATATTGTGCTATAATTATGTGTGTAATAACTAATAAAGTTAATTAAGTTATAAGATCATAGTAGTTCGATAAGAAACGTTTAGAGTGGATCCTAATTAAACCAATTAAATTTTTGGGTGATAGTTTTATGAAGATGTAAAACTTCAATATTAAATGCTACAACAGAGTTCTCTTAACTAAGAGTCTTAGATTCAAGCCTTAAATATGAGCAAACTTACAATTTGATTGACACTACAAATCTTTTTCTCACTAACTAGCTGGAGAATTTTTAATTTGCAGTAAAAAAAATTCTATCCAACTTAGAATTCGATAGATATCGAATAATTTAATAAAAAAAAACTTTGAAAGTATGCAAAAAGAGATGAATATGTCCACTTAGGTCTGCTAGTTATGAGAGTAAGATTTTGGGTCCATGTATATTTATATTTGCCGGTTCTGGTGAATAGTTGCTTCTTTGTCTTTGTCGCTGATTCAAATAGTAATGTTGATGATCACACATATACATGGAAAAAAAGATATAAATGTCTTGGTCCCTACTCATCAGCTCCTAGAAAAGGACCTCCAATTCCCATCTCCGTTGTCGAGTTCTTCTTTATCTTATTTTCGTTTATTTGTTGAGTAACGAGTTCAATATTAATTAGTTATTATTGTATTATAATTTGGATAATTCTGAATAGGTCATTGCTATTTGCTAACGTTTTGCATTTACCTTGATAGAGTTAAGCAATGAAGGGGAAGGTTTTTCTTTATCAGCGCAATGGAGAGGAAGTTAGGTGTGCATAAACCTACCTTATTTCTGTTTTATGGTCTATATTAAAAAGTATATATTAAAAGAGATGATACTACTTATCAAGGAAAAAGGAGATGAATATTTAATTATAAAAAAAGAGAGGATATTGTGCAAAAAGATATATACAAATTGAATGAAAATTGTGATAGGAAGCTTGTCAATGTCATTTTGAGTAGAAGATACTTAATTTTGATTTTAAATTATCGATAAAAGAGTTTGTAAATCATGAAATATTGTTATGATGCAATTTATTGATAGTCCACTCTAATATTAAAAGGTTGTGAGTTTAATATCCAGTGAAAACAAATAAAATAATCTGATTTATTGAAATATATGAAATACAAATTAGATTAGAATATGCTCAACTAATATGTCAATAAACAAACAACAACTAGTCGCTTTTTGACAAGGTTTCGTTTCATATGAAAGGAATTATTTAATTATAAATTAATCAAGATAAGAGCTAGATGGAAAGAAGACTAACAGAAACCAGAAATGGTGCATGGATCAATAAATGGACCTAATGACAACTTGGTTTTGATCAAAAAAGCAATGTGAGGATCACTGGTTTGTGTCGATATGCTGGGGACCCTTTTGCATCAATGTTAATGAAACCATTCTGCAACAGATCATTAAACTGGAATTGCCACCAGGATATACAATTGGACTCCTTTTTCTTTCGAGATATATCATTTTTTTTTAATTTACAAAGAGTAGACAACTTAAATTAGCTACAACGGTCTTTTCTTTTCTAATATATTTTTTTTTCTCGGAGATTTGAAAAGTTATCTTTTGACGAGTAAAATCAACTTAAAAGCAATATATTTACTTATCTTTATTCATGGTCTGTTTCGAGATTAATTAAGTTGTCTTAAAATTAAGTTAATCAGTTTTGACAAACTAAATTGATTACGGATTATTAATTTTAGGCAAGCTGTAAAAACTAAATTATTATTATTATAAAGTTTTTCAAATTTAGAAACTCAGATTTTGTCCCAGGATTTCCTGCTTTTTCTGAGGGGAAAAAGATGCCAGAAGCATTCAAATCCATGTTCCTTCAAGCTTCAATGATACTTTCTGAAATTCCAACCTGGAGTTGGCATATAAGATGTCAATTTTATAATTATAAGAGTACAAACGTGTAACTGATCAAAAATTTAAAAAAAAAACAAATGAAATTTTACGTCCTTGATGATGAATTAATTAATCCTAGCTATTCTTTCACAAATATTATTTACCTTACCGGTGGTTTTTAATATAAATAGCTAGCTTTCTTTGCGTCAAAATCAAGAATAAAACATCTGAGTCAGTCTCATCAATTGATGTCCATCAGAGACGAGTAGCTAGCTAGGTATGGAACATTAAGAAAAATGAGAATGGTCCATGCAAATGCAATTGCGAAGCCAATGCATATTCCTAGCTACTCTACTATATGCTTTTGTTTGTGCAATCGGGGTCCAATGTTTTGGCTTCATCACCACTTTGTCTTGATCACCGCATGTTAGTTAATTCCTTTGACTATCATTTCTGCGCAATCAAAATTTGGTAAATATATTCTGGGCATGCTTACTTTGCTAACATATTTTATTTTTACCATATTATGATTTTTAAAAGACGTCTTAATTTTTTTATTATGTAATTTGTCAATTTATAATTTGTTTCTGCTATTTACTGTTTAATCTGCCAAAATCAAATATTCATTGTAAGAAAGTGTCACCTCAATATTTATATGGAAAGAATAACATTAATTTAGCATTTTTGAAAATGAACTCGGCTATTTTTTCTATTTTTTAATATTTTAAAATTTGTTATATGTCACCCACTAAAATTTGTCATCCACTACATCTTTGGTCAACAAGAGATATAATGGTGGTACGAAAATTCAAAAGCAAAACACCAAAAACATCTTCACTATGATGTTGTTTTCTTTGGTACATAGATTAAGTAGAAGTTATTGTAAATTAATAGATTAGTAAATTATATAGTAAATAAATAGAGATAATAACATGTTTTTTTTTTTAAGTTAAAGTATGCATAAATAGAAATATACTGGATGAAAATGCTAAAAAATAGTCCTTATTTCTTACGATTGTTTTTACCAAGTTTTTTTTTACAATTAGACTGAACATTTTTTGTTACAAAACATATTCTTTGGAATTTTCTAGTTAATAAGCTATTATTTTATAGATAGTTTTGCTTATCCATAATCAACTAAATAGACCGATGATTGAAGCCTTGAAGGAGGAACCAGAATACAGGCTAAAAAAAACTTTTATATACGCCCTCTATTTTTAACTTTAATATTCTATCCTTGAATGTAGAAGAAAATTTACATTCATTGTTTTTTGGGACAAAAGCATATAGAGTTCCAGAGATTGGAGCCATGGCCTTGCCCAGCGGTAGGTATCTGGTCCCTAGATTGAGCTCCTGGAGGAGGAGGAAAGAGAAAGATTTTGAGTATTATTGTATGTGTCATTATAAGTCGATAAAAGATAGTAGTTGCAGAAAATGAAGGTGAGAGAGTCTACATGAACATTTCATGCATTTGTCTGCATACCATAAATTCTTTCACGACATGTATTTATGTCGGATGAAACACGTTTCCGTCTTTCATTTTTCTTCTTTTAACTTGCTACACTTATGGACTTGCAGTTTACAAAGTTAGGGTCGATGGTTTGATTAATAAAAGTATTAGAAAGAGTTGAGTTCGAATATTAATAAGTATATATCGCGGTTCTTCATCTATAAGATGCATTTTGGGCTAAATTAGGTTCAATTTTAAGATATTAAAGCCTTCCTTATTTTAATGGTTTCGGCGGTGTTCGGCATTGATCATCAAATGTTTAGTGTTGCTTTGAGTTGCTCTTTGCCGATACCTGATCTTGTTTTTGGCCAAAAAGATGCATCAAACTTACATTTTAAGAGTAAATTTATCGTCTTATTATTTATAAATATGTACAATCCTCTTTCAATCAGGTGTTTTTATTAGATTAGCCTCAACTTTATTAAAATTTTTATAAAGAATATAGCGAGCAATACTTAGCTGAGATAATTAAAAATACAGACAAAGATTTATACAAACCTAAATTGGTGATGTCAATGCGATCTGAAAAGCAGTAAAATATCAAATTAAGATGACATAGTCACCACATAACAAGGTATCAAAACATCAATTTAATCTAATCGTACATAGCACTTGCAAAAAGTTCCTATAAAAATCAGAGAGAAGACATTAAAGACAATGGTGATCGTAATATTATTTATGTGGTTGGCATCAGAATATAATGTTTCATAGTTGTAAGTCTGTGCATGGTGTTAGGTAGTTAGGTATCTACACAATAATCAATATTCAGTCATTTACTGATTGCATGATAATGACCATGACATTATCACAGGTTCTCCTGTCTTATCTTCCTCTATCACCGCCCCTTTTTTTGTAACTTCTTTGCAGGAACATTGGAGAGAGAGAAATACACTCCAAGAATATAAATTGTATGGCATACAAGAAAGTATATGCTCAGTTTTTTACGACAAAAATGTGTCTTTGTTTTAAACTAGCATAGTTATCGACTAAACTTTTTTATTATAAGTCATTTTATTTACTCCAATATTAATGATTAGCGATGAGATACTATCTATAATATTATAAGGCATGTTTGACATGTCATTCATTTACTTATCGACCTGAACTAAATTTTATTGTGTTGAAATTGATCTCATAAGTTTAATAACAATTTAATGTTTTTAGATAATGAGCGCATATATATTGAATTCAAATTTAAATTATTATTAAATTTTATGTTTGATTTATTGTCCAACTTGTTCAAGAGTATAACAAGTTGAGTTTTTCGTTGCTCAAACTCGTCTCATTCACACATTGAACATTAAAATTAAGTTCAATTCTAATTCATTTACCAATGAAGCTCAAACATGAATGAGTTCTTATTGAATCAAATATTGAACAACTCGATTCAGTTATATCTTTAACAATACATTTATGTTCACAAAAATTTATCATGCTTGTCCATCTTTTAACTAGTTATTGGTTATCAAATTAACTCTTTACCTAAAATAACTGTTATTCAACAGGATAAATACCAACTAATATTATAATCAAAATTTGGTCTAGTTTAGTGTAATTAAAGTAATTAGGCCAAAAGTAGGTACCTACAAGACCAAGATAGATGAGGAATATATCACAACATGAATGAGATAAGATCCTTAATCTTTCTTTAGGATAAATCTTTATAGAGATGGATATACATAATCTTTGGGTGTGCAAAGCTTAATTAATCTTCTTTTTCTTCTTGATCATGTCTTTTCTGTCTGCTCTTCTCTTTTCATAGCTGGGATTTGTGGCTAACCCATCACGCCTTTTCACAAAAGCATGCATAGAAAAGATGTACTTGAAACAAAACATTTTTATTTGTAATCATTTTGTGGTGATGTGCTTGTGGGGTTGGATACCTCAAACAAGCCGCTAGCCTACTCAAATCTCCATTCTTACAATTGGTGATCCACTGGACTGTGCGGTAAAAACGTTAAAAGACAATATGATACATTCTATGAAACTAAATTTTAGAAAAAAAATCATTATAATTTACTTTAGTTTACCTTTATTACTAGTGCTAATTTTTTTGAATATATACGTTAGAATGACGATCCCCCTTCCTTGCCCCAAGAATTTATCTCTGTATCAATCCAATTTTATCAAATGTGCCCTAAGGGACCCCAAGAATTTATCCCTATTGCAATCATAGAGATGCAAAAACTATGTGGAAAGAAGGACCAATTATTAGTGAGCCTCATAATGTGAATATTTTTGACAGCAACATATTGGGGTCCGCATTTAAAGGAGCTTGCTATCTAACAAGTTTTTTTTTTAATCAACATTAACAAATTTAAAGTTGAAGTTCATAAACATAAAACATGATACACCACATATGCTAGTCAAGTATAAAGTGCTTGTGTTTTATTCCCCTAAGGGTTGCTATCATCTTTGCCAAATAGTAAAATATGCTAGTTTTGTCTGATGCGTAAACCTAACACACACGATTAATTTATAATGTCTACTTATCAACAACAACAAAAAATGTATACACATCCTCCACTGAAAGTGATTTTCAGTTGATGTTAGATTTTGGACTTGTTAATAAAGCGTAGAGGAGAAGTTGCAAAAATATATATATTGGATCGAAGAGTCTTTTGGAGAACTGCATCGCGTGTAGATGTAACGAAAGAATAAATGAGTGAGCTTTACATCACATTTTTATCTAAATCTTTACGAAATTAGGTTATTGGTCTTTGTCATCTTTATCCTTCACGCACAACATATTCAACTACCATTTACACTTGCATATCCAACAATGTAAACATCGTATATCAAAATGGTGGATTGTTGAACAGAAAAAAACTGATACAAATTTTAAAAAAGAGAACTCGATCTATGTCTAGGTGGGAATAAAGTAGAGCAAGAATCTGCATCAAGAACGTCAGAGTTTGTGTTGAGTTGGAGAACAAATCTTCAAAATTAGGATATGTTATGAATCAATTATATCACCAATTAAATAGTTGGTTATCGTTGCTACACATGATACACGATGATCATCGAATTTATAATCAATGTTCATTGAATCTGTGCTTATTCACGCGACAAATAATATATTGAAGTCCATCCCTTTTTTCTTTCTATGTAACTACGCACCAAACGTTAGCAATGTAAGTTGTAACCTATTTGATGCTAAATTCCAACACCAAATTGTCTCTATATGCATCGTTTTCCTTCAAAATTACTTGTTTACAAATCCATTAAATATGTGAATCATATATCGGTAAATTTATAATCCAGTGGTGTTGAAAATTTCATTCTTAATAAATCAAACATTCAATTGAAAATAATTAATATACAAAACTGCTATCTTTCATGCAAATAAATTGTTATGGTCATATCTTCTCACTAATTAAGAAATTATAATAAAATAAGATAGAAAAAAGCATTAATATCAAAGAATTCTTAAATAACCATTTGAAATAAAGGAACATGATGCGGTTTTTGAGCAACATCAACATACAAATTTAGTTTCTTCTATTGAAAGAGATGATTGATTACAAGACGAAGTATTCTGTGCAAACTTGGCTATGGTGTTTTTATAATTATATACTTGTATATTTTCAGATTGTGTAATTTATCATTAATTTTTTAATGTATTGACATAATCTAAATTGTTAGATTAAATTTAAATAATATAAAAAAATCTTAACCATTAAAAACACCCAAAGTAAATAACTATAAATGCACGATAGTTAGATTTATTTTGTGCTTATTGGTATTTGTTTTCTTGTCTATGTTGACAAGTTTTTTGATTTTTGATTTCTTTATTTATGGTTATTTCTATTACTAATATTTTCTATGTTAAACAGTTAATAGATTAAGTTGTTTATTGTCTAATAAAGATATCTAACTTTATGTCTTACTCAATTTATTAAGACGTATTTTTCTTATTTTTTGTTGTTCCATTACTTTATTTCGATATTACTGGACAATGAAGTATGAACATAAACAAGAACATGGTAATTACTTGGTACACTAACAAATCTTTGTAATATTTATTCCACACGAACAGTTTTTGCATATTACTGATGCATCTTGGTGCAACTTTTTAAACCACACAACATCTTGTTTATATGTTGTTGATATTTATGTGTTATTGATTTATTATTTATATTTTTCTGTATTGCAAATTCAAAGTGTCTTATTTATATGTTGTTGATATCTTTTGTTTATATGTTGAAATGTTGTTTATATGCCGAAAACAACATATAAATAATATATAAACAAAAATCAACAATATATAAATTACAAATTTGTTTTTATATTGCTTTGAATATATAAACAATATATAAATAATATATCAATAATATATAAACAACATTTAAACAATATATGAAGAAGAAACATCATATAAACAACATATAAAATCATATAAATGAGTTTTAAACAAGTCTGCAAAATGAACAAACTCTAAACAAGTTTTAAACAATATATAAACAAGTTTCTAAATCTGTAATTTATAAAGTTCGGGTTGTGATCAATAATTTATGTAATTTTTGAGTAAAATATTGAAAATGGGCTGTAAATCTGGGCTTCGTAAATGTAAAAAGTGATAATTACGTCATACATCACAAATACTTTGCAAAATTTGCTCTGTAGGGCTGAGTATATTTATTACAGAGACACTTTATAGTATTTTTGTTCGTGCAGTTGTAATTATCAAATTTACGGATATAATTTTTAAATTCACAGATTGTTGTTTATATTTGTTTGTTTTTGTTTATAGTTGTTTATATTTATTTTCATTTGTTTATACTTGTTTATATGTGTTTATATGTTGTTTTATATATGTTTACATATAATCAAATGTAAACAAATATAAACGCATATAAACAACGTGTAAATAATATTCAAATTATGATGTAAAAATGTAATTTTTAAAAATTTGTTAATAGCATGCATAATTTTCAAAAATTTGGTTTGGTGATGCATGTAATTTTGGAAAATTTGCTAAAATATGGAAAGTTGGCAGCGTGAATGCAAAAATTATGATTATAAGGAGAGTTTATAGGGAGAATTAGACTTTTATACTAAAATGAAGTATGGATTTTCAAAAATTTCTTTCAAAAATATCAATTTTAAAAAATGCCAGAAAACAAAAACTCATTTGAAAAATGCCACATTGGCGAGAAATCAAGATATTTTCGCGAGAAATTGATTTTTCACTGAAAAATAAATTTCAATAAAAAATTATGTAATTTCTCAGGAAGTCTCCAAAAGTCTCCAAAAAGGATCTCCAAACTCCACAGGTCTTCAAAAGAGAGTTTTCAATTTTTTTATCATAAATTTGGTTAATTCAAAAGGTTTCCAAAACTCTCCAAACGTGTTCAGATCTTACATTTTTTTATAAGAAATTTAATTCAACAAATTTTTTGAGTAATATTTTTTTAATTAATCATAATTATTTATATATTTATAAATTTTAATTTATTTAATGATATTTAATTTGGTGTCCAAAAGTCTCCAAATGTCTACGAAAGTCTCCATAGATTTTCGAAGGTCTCCAAATATAATCACCCATGCACAAAATCAATCAAACTCAACGAAAATCAACTGTACTCAACAAAATCAACCTGCACAAATATTTAAAAGTGTTTTCTTCATATTTCTTTCGACCTTGCATTTTTGTAATTAAATGTACAAACAAAAAACAACTTTAAAAGAACTTATTGTAAAAATTTTAAAAACTCGGGCACATTTATGTAATTTTTTAAAAAATTGAAAGGTATTAGCTATGGTCCCAAACCCTAGCCTCCGCCTCACAACACTACCTCTGAAAGCTTGTCCCCGTCGCCACAGACCTCTCCCATCCGCAGTCTTCTCCATTGCGTCACCACCCCATCACATCACCGTCCACGACGAAGAGCAAGAACGACAAGGGTGGAGGAAACTAAAGGGACGCAAACCGAGAAAGAAGAGAGCAGAGAAAATAGGAGGGACACAACAAAAAAAAGAAAGTGGAGAGAGCTAGGGCTTTCTGAGAGAGAACAACAATGAAAGCGTCGCAGGGAAGGACATAGACGAGAGAGTTAGGGCATTCTGAGAGAGAGGGAAGAGAGAACTAAGAGAGTGGAGAGGAGAGAGAAAGGGGATAGAGATGACAAAGAAAGAGAAACGTTGGAGGAGGAAGAGGAGGATTGGAGGGCGACGAACGCGAGAGTTAGGGTTTGGGGAGAAGAGAGAGAGAGGAGAGAAACGAGGTGTGAGAGAGGAGAGATGAGAAAAAAAATTGATTAAATGAGATGAAAAATTGAATTTTTATTTGATTAGATATGACATTTTTAAGAACTAAATTTTAAAAATGGCATATAATTAAACTAAAGTTAAAAATGTGTTATTCTATTAATTATTAAACTAATTATTCTTTTTATTAAAATTTGAGTTTCATTCGAAGACATGTAGCATAATTAAATTGAGTTTGTATGTAGTTGGCCCATGTAAAAATGGCCCAACAAGAACTCTATCAGGAAACAGACCCATAACAACAAAAATGGGTTAACAAAATCTCATAAACCCATGGCCATTTCTTCCTTCTTCGATTGCACTCATACTCATTAAACCCTAATCACAATCCACATGACCAAACATGTCACTCTCATTCCTTTCCAGACTCCCTCACAAATAGGGATGTCAATGGATATGATATGAGTAAAGTATACTAATACCTTTAACCATATATATAATTTATATTATATATTTATACCCTACTCATATCCATGCGAGTGATAAAAATTATTACACGTATCCTACCCACATGATATCTGTTTATCCGTAGGGTACCTATTTACCCGTGGTTTAAATTTAATTAATTAACTTAACAAATAATAAACCATCAATTTAGAACAATAGATTAGAAAAATATCCAAGATAATATGAAATATTATATTCACACAACATAATATAAAAGTTATAATTTATAACTAAATGTAGTTAATGAAATAGTAATGTGATAAGTTTTCACTTGAAATTTCTAAATTGCATTTTTACAGACTTGTCTTAAACTTGTTTAGGTTTTGTCTAAACTCTGTTTATATTTCATATTTTTTTAAAACTTCTTTATAACTTGTTTATATGTTGTTTATATGTTATTTATAGGTTGTTTATATGTTATCTATATATTATATATATGTTGTATATATGTTGTTTATATGTATTATATATATTTATATATTGTATATATGGTATGTACAAGTTACAAATATAGTATAAACAAGTTATAAAATTAATATTTGTATGTTCTGCATCTTTGTAAAAGATATAAACGTTACAAATATAGAATAAACAAGTCATAAACATAGTATATACAAGTTACAAATATAATATAAACAAGTTGCAATACTAATACTTGTATCTTTTGCAT